>WITN01000944.1:0-31769 GCA_015025155.1 Lactarius quietus | reverse complement strand
CTTTGTGTGCACTCGTTATCCACTCATTAACTATTTTTCTTACACCTCTATCGGCTCATAATGACTTCAGGTTATGTGTCACGTACCATGCCATGCGGTCATGTGACATTCGGTGCACGTGCAAGAGTGCGCGCTGCCTGCGAAGGTATGCAAAGAATATCTGAAGACTTGGTGAGAATGCACGTGACTGTGGGAAGTTCCAGTCATGTGACCGGGTCGGGTGAGAACCCATTGCCGGCTTATCAGAAGCCGAGGTCGCTCCAGGCCCTTATCTTGGGGTTCTGATGGATATTTCTGATGGACATCTATTATTAGCATATCTCTGAGTCATTATGACTCTTATCACTGATGGCCCTTAAGGCTATCCACCATGTGTTGTGGAGTAGTGGAGCATCAGTGATGGACGCATCTTATTGGAGGATAAGCCATATGCTTATCTCTCGAGTCATAGAGTAGCTTGGGACTCAGGTTTAAACCCAGTCCTTTGAGCAGTATATAGGTAGCAGCTTTGGACAGTACGGTTGTAACGATTCCAACAATCGCTGGTTCGACTTGAACCCGAAGGCTTTCCTACTATCACTTCCAAGTCAAGCGCATGGCTTGCAACTTAGGAAATACTTTGGAAGGGCGAATAACCACAGAAGGTCCCCTTATACGGCGTCACTTGAAGATAACTCTTGACACAAGTGAATAATGAGAGAAGAATAGTCACAATGACCAATGACTCTGCTATAAGAATGCTTGACTATGCCTGAGAGGAATACAGGTGGAAGTTCAAGACAACTAAGCTATCGACTACTGGCGAAACCTGCCAACTACTTATAGTACTCCAAGACAGTATTCTAACTGAGCTCGAACTATTGTAAACACGACTCACGACCTAATCTGCCAATGAGAATTGTCCATCAAGCCACAGGGGCTTATCATGAAACATACAGTACATGAGGCGTACGGCCTCACATGAGTCAGAGATAAAGACAACCATATGACTCACAAATGACATCAGAACACAAGATAACAAGATAACAAATGTCTCGGCGCAATACCAGCGCATCAGAATACCTTCCATCAGAATCGACCCATACTGGGAATTGTCCAGACCTTCGGCTATCGGGAACGGGAATACCGCCTCCGACCTCGTGCCTACCATGGTCACATTATACAAAGCTATTCCATCCTTGAAGTCCCATGACTTATCGCTTAGGTCAGATACATGCCATGACCTGGGACTATCACGTGACATAATCACGTGGTCTTCATCCGTCCTGCAGTAGAGGTGCCAGCACTGGAGGGTTCCGCATGAACTAGCATTCCACTCACAAGTTGGGCAATCCTCAACGCTTCTCCTTCTCCAATATAGTCTTCTTCATCTGTTCCTTGGTGCCACACGAGAGCGCGTACCTGCTCTTCTTCGTCGTACTCTGGATCTTTGCCTACCCATTTGTGTGCTTCTGGGTAATCTTGGCAGTCTTTCCAGTGTTCATGCATGCAACGGCGCGTCTTGACGTTGTCCGAAGGCGAGACGATGTCAGATCGTGACAACGGTCCTTAGCTTTACATTCCCATATTCCCCTAACGTCTACTTGGGGTTTCCCTGCTAATGTATTGCTGTCCATTCTTTCATGTCTGCTTCTCTCTTGTCCCTTTGAGGACTTCTATCTATGGCTGTTTCTATTCAACTTGGATCAGTCCTTCTCTCCATTCAGCTATTCCAGGTGTCATGCAGGATAGCGTCGTCTCTCGTCAACGTCAAGTGTTCCAGTACTACAGGTCAAGGCAGTACTGAAGGTAGCGTTGGGTCGAAACGTTACATTATGTAAAGCTCAAATTGACGACAGACGACTTCAAAGAAGCAAGTCGCCGCTACTTCTAAAGCGGCTCCGTACCGAAGCATCGGTTGCCTGCGGAGGCATTATAATACCTGCGCCACCTGCCGAGGCATGATAAGAATACGACGGGTCATCTTACAACGCCGCCTTGATGAAGATCTCTTGGGTGAAGAAGAATGGATTTGATGGGTCCAGGATGTGTAACATGCATAGGACGGTTCCCCGCCTAAATGGGGTATGCACATGGATCAGTCGCTGAGTCCCCATCCCCTCTTTCTAACAGACCAACATCTCACCAATGGCCATGCCAACATTACCGCTCGTTGAGGAGCGATGCCGCTTGACTGGGAGCGAGACAAGCACGCCAGACAGAGGGAGCTGACCCTGAGAACAGCCATGCCGACGAAGACTCACCCCAATGCAAGTCCCGCGTATGGCGACGCCAGTCAAGGTGGCAGACCATAATGCGCTGATTGGCCCGTGACAGCCATGAAGACATCGTGTCACGATCTGACATCGTCTCGCCTTCAGACAACGTCAAGATGCGCCGTTGCATGCATGAACACTGGAAAGACTGCCAGGATTACCCAGAAGCACACAAATGGGTAGGCAAAGATCCAGAGTACGACGAAGAAGAGCAGGTACGCGCTCTAGTGTGGAGTCAAGGAACAGACGAAGAAGACTACATTGGAGAAGGAGAAGCGCTGAGGATTGCCCAACTTGTGAGTGGAATGCTAGTTCATGCAGAACCCTCCAGTGCTGGCACCTCTACAACAGGACGTATGAAGACCACGTGATTATGTCACGTGATAGTCCCGGGTCATGGCATGTATCTGACCTAATCTATAAGTCATGGGACTCGTTGGATGGAAGGTTATGGAAGACCATGGTAGGCATGAGGTCGGATGCGGGATTCCCGATAGCTGAAGGTCTGGACAATTCCCAGCATGGGTCGATTCTGATGGAAGGTATTCTGATGCGCTGATATTGCACTGAGACATTTGTTATCTTGTTATCTTGTGTTCTGATGTCATTTGTGAGTCATATGGTTGTCTTTATCTCTGACTCATGTGAGGCCGTATGCCTCATGTACTGTATGTTTCATGATAAGCCCCTGTGGCTTGATGGACAATTCTCATTGGCAGATTAGGTCGTGAGTCGTGTTTACTATAGTTCGAGCTCAGTTAGAATACTGTCTTGGTGTAGCGTTATCACCTAACGCTGGTTCGACTTGAACCGATCTGTGGCGTGATACTCGAGTGTATGGATGAATCTTGATAGTCACGGGCAACTTAGCTTAGTTGCACAGCCACTAGGTCACTTGGTTGACACTAGGGTACCCCGAAGGACAAGCTTCAATCGACTGATTGGAAAGAAGGAAGATAGACAAGCGGTGATGATTCAAGAAGACCAAGATAGAGAATCTTGGTCTGTTCTACCCGACTTATATACAGTTACTCGCTGGCTTTAAAGCGCAGCTTGGAATCCAAACCCTAGTACTACTATCATAGGAATGAGTCATTATGAAACCTGAAACACCGGCAAACCCAAGTGCCGGCGACGCGTAAATGTCCATGACTAATAGTGGCTTACTTATCGTAGTCATAACCGAATAGTAAGCATCCCGAACTCCGAGATCTCGTAATACTGATGATGATTAGTCCGCATGATGTCAAACCGTGACATTACCCCTTTTTCAGGTAGAACGTCCTCATTCAAACACCCATGGAATAATGGTTGCACCTCGACTAATGGAAACTTCCTGGTCCATGATACGCTGTAGTCCATTCGCCTCTTCCAATCGACGCGTACATTTCCTGACCTCATTTCCAACCACGTACTGTTCGTTTTCTAAAGCGGTAATCCGCTGTGCGAGTTCGGAGTACCGGCTGGTGATAGCTCGGTATCGAAGGACCTCCGCCCATAGCAACTGATCAGGGATCTGCCCCATGGCCAAGTCGACCCCTTGGCGATCACCATAATCCTGTCGCAAGTATCGCATTTGATCATGCGTATAATGGCGGTCGTTATCCACGGCATCGAGATCAGGTGCCGCATGGACTTCACCTTGTTGAATCTCCCCCCCTTTCTTCATGCACCCATACACAATAGGGTTGTTGCCAGGCATCACGTGAACGTACTTGGCGACAGTGATATGACCATTCTCGGTCATACGAAAGTTGATAAACCTGGGAGGGATGTTTAGTTCGAATCCATCGGGGGCGTCAGCCTTGTCCCGAGCGCGCTGTTGGTCAGCTGGGACTCCACCTCCTCGATAGTCAGGGAAGCAAGGGCTTTCTTTTGTTGCTCCCACACCAGCTCTTCTTCCTCGCCTCCCCCTCCTCGGCACAAGTGGTATCCCTTCATCCTGGGATTCCGATACTTGGCGGGGATCTTGATTTTCTTTATCTGAGTCGGGTTCCCGAGCTCGGAGGGTGGCACGGATGTGAATACCCCAGGACGTCGCGGGGTCCATGATGACGTTGGTAGGGGGGTCGACGTTAATATATTGAGGCGTTGGTGGCGGAGGGATTTTGACAGGGTCGTTGTTACATGTACAGTTGTAGATGAGTTGTCCACAATCGTAGTGGATGTGGGAGTCGTCGGCGTCAGGATGGCCTGGACATGACAGGGCAGTTTGCTTACAACTTCCACAAACTCGGTCCACGTCACTGAGGTCGGAGACGCTTGGAACTTTGATAAGCGTTTGTGGAACAAGGATATTCTCGATGCGAGTAGTTGTTCCCTCTTCCACCTCCGATGGGTCTTCCTCCAGTCTTCCAGAATCGTGTCCGCATACATCAGGGGTCTCGGGGATGAAATCCCCAGGTCCAATGCATCGGAAGGCGGCGGCGACTTCGGCATAAGTGGGTGTAGTGACGGTAGGAAGATGATAAGATGTTTGTGAGGTAGTGGAGGCAGCAGTAGGGGAAGTGGTCATTGTTCGACAAAGGAAGAACTGATGTGCTTCGTCTAATGAACGACTGTCTTTATACGTGAGGGGGTAGGATTCAAAGTCCGTTTGAACTCAGCTAAAGCATCCGGAGCATGTACGTCAGTGGTGTTGACCCACTGCGACTCCGAGTCTGGATACCCCTTCCATTTGATAAGGAATTGTTTGCGCCTTGTTCTTGTCATGATTCGCCGTTGTTGACCTTCGTAAGCGGGATGACGAGTCGCTCCCGAAACTTACTCATGAACACGATGTGGATTACTCATAGTATTACTGTACGATGGCGAGGCTTACTGATAGTATGACTGTACGATGACTGATGGTAGTAGCAGTTGAGGCGTTAGTATTAGTGGACGTTATTAAGCATTAGTAGTAGTGGCTGTATCGCTGACGAAGGCGTACAGTCAAGATACGTTATAAGGTGGCTGTCGACTGATGTGGTCGACAGCTTGACTCTCTTGTGTTACCTTCGAATCTAGTCGAGGTTCCCTCTCTCTCTCTCGCCTCAAGTCATCTCTCTTAGGAAGGCTCTTTCAAGAGTCCTTAGGAACAAGTCACACCTTCGTGTGTTGAGACGCAGTGCTAAGTCACGTTATCTCGTCATCGCGTGTAGGGCCTAAGTCAGGCCACGCTGTGCCGATCATTACATTAGAGTCAAGCTCTCCCCACACGCCGTGGCGCCGATTACCACCAAAGACGGTTGGGACTTCCAACCCTTTCTAGTCAACTCCAGGGAGAGAGACGCCCCTGCAAGATACGTCATCAATCGCATCCGTTGGAGGACCATCCCGGACGACAGAAGGAGTGGAGCATTAGACCACTACAACACAGGATACTACGCCGAAGCAGCTACAGCCCAGCGATTTCACCCTATCATCTTTCATCACGGAAGGTGTTGTTGGGTCGAACTTAGGTGGAACCGAACGCAAGAATACTTTGAAGCGGCCAGACCGGCTGGCGACGACCTCAACTGCAATATTCTACTAACAGAAGCACGAGACGTCGAAGACCAAGGACCAACTGACGGAGCAGTAGAAGAAGAGCCACGACCAGAGCCTCTATCCCCAGAGCTCCAACACAGAACACCAGCAAGAACGGACACCAGCCATACGAGCGAACGGGTCCGTACTCCCTCGATAGACAACGAGCCCGAAACAATCTACATCCAAGAAGAAGAACCCGCTGTTGAAGAAATCATCACTCAAACAGCTACGTTACATATCCCTGACCCAATTAGGATGGCCACTCAAACACAGATCGAAGAACCAACTCCATTGGTCATTGACGAAAGAACGGGTCATGTGGTAAACATGAACCCAGAAGATATACAAGCAGCACGATGGGCTATGGGCCCAGACGAACCAGATCAACCAGGGGGGTTCGACTTCGACTACAACGAACCACCCCCTCGACCATATGAGCAACTCAACAGAGTGTACGGACAACAAAATCAAGGAGGCCCTCCAGCAGGAGGAGGACCACCCATGGGAGGAGGAGGACCACCCATGGGAGGAGGAGGACCGCCCATGGGCGGAGGAGGAGGACCGCCAGGAATGCCCCAAGGAGGTGGCAACACCACGGACAAATTCATAGGAAACCCCCCAAGTCTATTCAATGGAGACCGATCAAAGGTTGAAGGATTCATCCTTCAATGGGAAATCTACGCAGGAGTCAATGCAAGTCACACGGCCATGAGGAATAAATATCAAAAAGCTATGTTATTCCTCACCTACGTTCAAGGAGACCTGGTTAACGCCTGGGTCATGTCTGCCAACCAATGGTTGGTAAGAGAAGTATCAAGAGGCGTCAGCCAGTTCGACAATAGGCTATGGAATAATATCCTACAAGCCTTTCGGCGACAATTCGCCGACGTACTCAGCAAGGAAAGAGCTCAAGCCCAACTAGACGCAGGAATCAAGATGAAAGAGGGCAAAATAGACGACTATATTGCGTTGTTCGAACAGCTCGTTCGCTACGCAGGATACGACATCAACGCAGAACAGACCCTGAAGTATTTCATAAAGGGACTGCCTAGGACGCTTTATGAAGCAATGTATCAACACGACGACCCCAGGACTTACGAAGACTGGAGAGCATCCGCCCTTAAGAGGCAACAAAAGTGGATCCACATGCAGACGGTACGCGGAAACCTAGACATGTTCAAAGGATCCGCTAACAAAAATCAATCGGGGGCACTGGCAAAATTACTTGCCCCACTACCACACCCCGACGCAATGGATACATCAGCGGACCGAGTCCGAGGAAGACTCGCAGGAGCAGAGGACGTTATCAAAACCCCAAGACCCCCCTTTCCACCGAGGGGAGGGTATCTTCAAAGACAACAGGGAAACCGGTCAAACTTCAGTCAGACGCGGTGCTATAACTGCGACAAATTGGGGCACATCAGCCGAGACTGTCGCCAACCACGACGAAACAAACGACAACAAATCAGAAGTGTCGAAGAGACGACACGGACCGACGAAGACAAGGCGGAAGACTGGCTGAGGGGAGTCGCCAGCGAAGGAGACGATGTCAAGGACCTCATTTTACAGAAATTGATGGGGACGGATTTTTCAGACGCCTGAACCCGACGGCCTGGGTAAGGGCGCTTCGTTGTAACTCTGTGTATATTATGCGCTACCGTTCTATGCGAATCCCAGTTCAACTACACACGCGTTACAACACGGCCGAAATCAGAGCACTAGTGGACTCAGGAGCCACAGATAATTTTGTGAGCGAAAGCTTTCTCCAACGAATGGGGATAAAAACACGGTTGCTAGATACGCCCAAACGAATCTACAACATTGACGACACAGCAAACAAAGCAGGGCACATAACTCAATATGTCATTCTCCGAGTCAATGTCAACGGAAATGACAAAGAAATGAGATTCCTGGTCACGAATATCGGGAAAGAAGACATACTGTTCAGATATCCATGGCTAGCAGCCTACGAGCCACAGTTCGACTGGAAAAAAGGAACAATCCATCGAACACACCTTCCAGTCACTGTCAAAACGGTCAATGTCTCTGACAGAAGAGACGTACTAGCCCGTCTTTTGACGAAAACAAAAGAACACATCACACAACAACTAGAAGAAGACACGACGGGACGAAGAGTAATGGTCCCTGCAGTCGAACACGCTATCAAAGCCAAACCCAAGGAAGAGAAGGTTGCCGTATTACCTCCGCAATACGAAGCATTCCGCAAAGTATTTGACGAAGAAGCTTCGGCAAGGTTACCTGAAAGACGGTCTTGCGATCACGCTATCACGCTTCAACCTAACGCCCCGACATCCATCTCATGTCGACTCTATCCAATGACCAGAGTAGAAGATGAAGCCCTGGATGCTTTCATCGACGAACACCTTGAGAAGGGGTATATTCGACCCTCACAGTCGCCCTATGCGTCGTCCTTCTTCTTTATCAAAAAGAAGGATGGGAAACTTCGACCAGTCCAAGACTATCGCGCAATCAACCGGTGGACGGTGCGAAATCAATATCCGCTCCCACTAATAACAGATCTCATGCGCGACCTTGGAGGAGCGGTCATATTCTCAAAGTTCGACGTTCGACAGGGATATAACAACATCAGAATCAAGGAGGGAGACGAACACAAAGCCGCATTCAAAACGAGACGAGGACTTTTTGAACCTACGGTTATGTACTTCGGACTTTGCAACTCACCAGCGACCTTCCAGGCATTTATGAACGAAATCTACCAACCAGTTATCGCCAAATTCGCCACAGAGGGCACACAAATACGAATCTACATGGACGACATCGCTGTAGCCACTAACGACTGCGGCACCTTTCAACTGACAAACCAAGCTCACACAGCTGCCGTGTCAGCCATTCTCGCAGTCGCGGCCACCCATGACCTCTACTTCAAGTTGTCAAAATGCGCATTCCACATCCCATCTATTGATTACCTGGGGGTAATCCTTGAAAAGGGGATGACGCGCATGGACCCAGCGAAGGTCTCAGGTGTTCGTACATGGCCAACGCCAACAAAAGTCAAGGATGTACGCAGTTTTCTAGGTTTCTGCAACTTTTATCGTCCTTTTATTCGAGGATTCGCCAACATCGCCAAGCCAATGAACGAGCTAACTAGGAAAGATGTCGAGTGGCACTGGGGACCGATCCAACAAAACGCCTTCGAAACGCTCAAAACTCGCATCACAAGCAACCCTATCCTCGCCCATCCAGACCCAAACAAACAGTACGACCTCGAAGTAGACGCATCAGGATTCACCGTCGGGGCAGTCCTCATGCAGAGAGGAGCTGACGACAAGAAACATCCAATAGCGTTCTACTCGGCCACTCTCAATGAAGCCGAACGAAACTACGATATATACAATCTGGAGTTATTGGCCATCGTGAAGGCACTACGAAACTGGAGGTACCTGTTAGTAGGGTCGCCACATAAGGTCAGAGTGTTCTCAGACCATATGAACCTACAATACTGGCGAGACCCACAGAAGATCAGCCGAAGAGTGGCTCGAGAAGTACTGGAATTGGAAGAATACGACATCGAGATACACCATCTCAAAGGAAGGGCCAACGGTAGAGCGGACGCGCTGTCTAGAAGACCAGACTATGACACGGGAGAAAAGGACAACGACCGAGTCACAGTTCTACCAAACAAAATATTCATACGAACAGTCACGGGGATTACACCAACCCCTATCGAGCAAAACGAAGCCCGAATCAAAGCATGGGTAAGCCCCCATGAGCTCAAGAAAATAGACGGCGTATGGTTCAAGAATGGAAAGGTGGTGGTTACCACGAAGAAGGTCGAAGAACTAAGGGAAGTCATCAAACAATACCATGACACGTTGACTGCGGGTCACCCAGGAATAGCAAAAACACAAGATTTGCTAGCCCGATACTACTGGTGGCCAAACATGAAAACCGATGTCAGAGACTACGTGCAAGGGTGCTCGGAGTGCCAAAGACACAAAGTCAACACACGTCCCACCAAGGCACCACTCGAACCTATCTATCCGCGATTGGGAGCCAACCCATTCGAAGTTATCGCGGTAGACTTCATAACTAAGTTGCCCCCGTCAGATGGATATGATTCGATTCTGACGATCACAGATCACGACTGCTCAAAAGCGTCGGTATTCCTACCCTGCCGAGAATCAATGTCAGGGGAAGAAACGGCAATGTTGTACGCCCAAAAGGTACTACCACGATTTGGACTCCCGAGCAAGATAATTAGCGATCGAGACCCCCGATTCGCGGCCAAGTTTATGAAGGAACTATGCAAAACCCTTCAAATCCAACAAAACATATCAACGGCCTACCATCCGAGAACAGACGGACAGTCGGAACGCACAAATCAATGGTTGGAACAATACCTCAGACTATGGGCGAACAAGAAACAAGACAATTGGGCCGCGCAATTACCTCTGGCAGAATTCGCTCATAACAACACGATAAGCAGCACCACGAAACAAACCCCGTTTTTCACGCTAATGGGGTACCACCCAAGAGATAGATGGGCGCCAGGGACAATCAGTCTGCCCAGCGTATCAAGCAGGACAGAACAATTGATAGAAGCCCGTCGGAGCGCGCAGGAGAACATGATAATGGCCCAGAAGTCGTGGATCAAACACAGGAACACGCCCAAATACATCCCAGGAGACCAAGTCTGGCTAGATGGGCGCAATCTGCGAACTCATCAACCCACCGCCAAACTTGCGCCCAGAAGACAAGGGCCGTTCGAGGTTGTTCAGGTGATGTCCCCTGTGAATTACCGGCTTAAACTACCTCCGCAGTGGAAGATACATGACGTGTTTCACACAGACTTACTCACGCCTTACAAAGAAACGCGCATGCACGGCGTAAATTATTTACGCCCACCACCTGAATTGATTGAAGGCATGGAAGAATATGAGGTCGAAAAGGTGATAGACTCCAGAAGGTCGGGACGAGGGCGCAAACTCCAGTACCTCATCAAATGGAAGGGGTATGCGGATTCGGAAAACCAGTGGGTCCCGTGGAACGACGTCCATGCGGAGACAGAGATAAGGAAGTTCGCACGCTTGAACCCGGAGGCTGAAACTCACATAAAAGCAGCCTCGATAGCACCAGAGACGCTATCTTCCCTCTCACTCAATAACCCAATGGCTCATGTCCCTCTCACCATTGTCAACATTGACGAAATTGCCATCCCCCACGTCGATGTCCTTGACACCTATGATGGCAACAACAACATCGACGACCCATTCTGCTCAGCCGTCGAGCACGTCAGAGTCACAGCAGAACAAGACCAAGCCGCCCGAGACCTGGCCGAGGCTCGCAGGCGATTCCCCACACCCGCAAGCGGAAGAATGGAGGACGATGAGGAGGGAGTACGGCCTCTTGAAGGAGGTGATGTCCGCATGGAAGACGGACCAAGTGGTGAAGAGGATGGCAGCGGAGAGGAGGATGAGGATACACCTACTAATGAGGCAAGTATCAACCAGTCCGCCACCTCCCTTACTACCACCCTCGTCGGTAGCGTCAATACCTCCGACGCTTCACTCGCAACCACCGCCGTCGACGCCACCAGCAGCGAAGAGGAAGACGACAGCAGCGACGAGTCATACCACGCAGCCAGGGTCATCTGCATCCAGTGCGATAACCCCCCAAACTATTGCCACTGCGCTCCCCTCCCTATACCTCACCGAGTCCGCACCATTGCCGAAGAAACCGAGGATGACACGCGCCGACCACCGCCAGTTGCTGTTGTCTACGGACCAACGGCGGAACAGGGATACGAAGCGCGAGGTCTACCCCCCTATACGAGGGAAGGAAGCGACCCATCGCCCTTCGCTACGAGCCGAACGTATGCAACGCGGCTCCCT
The DNA here is from genome assembly GCA_015025155.1 of Lactarius quietus. Taxonomy (NCBI): domain Eukaryota; kingdom Fungi; phylum Basidiomycota; class Agaricomycetes; order Russulales; family Russulaceae; genus Lactarius; species Lactarius quietus. The sequence continues at coordinate 20,131 of WITN01000944.1, read as the reverse complement.
CTCCGTGCCGTATCGCCTACTCCCGGAGGGTTCATCCTCAACAATGGGATGAATTGGGTGCCTATGGTTATCGAGCACGAAGGACGACGGATCCCCGCCAAGTACGTACGGGTCCGCATGCTAGACAACCCCGAGGTGTTCGGGACGATGGGGCGGTACTCTCCCATTTACCGAGCGGATATCCACGCCGAACCATGCCGAGACATGGGCCCTGCAGCTGAGTACACCCGTGAGGAACTCGGGTATTTCCGCGCTGACTTCCGTGGAAAGCGACAGGTAGACAAAGCCCTTGCCAGGTTGGGGGACATTTCTCTCCAAGCCGAGGTGAGGCGCTACCGCGCGTCCATGGAAGTCATAGCCGAGCTCGAGCAAGCAATCAAGAAGTTGGAGGACGATGTCTTCGTCCACATCGACCGGGCCATGCACTCATCACGACGGCTAGGGCGCGCTCATGCCCTCAGGAGGGTGCGCGATGAACACGAGACGGATGTAGGGCTCACCACGGTGACTAGTTGGGTTGTGGAGCGTGGGCGCTCACCCTTGTAAAGGGGGTGATGTCATGATTCGCCGTTGTTGACCTTCATAAGCGGGATGACAAGTCGCTCCCGAAACTTACTCATGAACACGATGTGGATTACTCATAGTATTACTGTACGATGGCGAGGCTTACTGATAGTATGACTGTACGATGACTGATGGTAGTAGCAGTTGAGGCGTTAGTATTAGTGGACGTTATTAAGCATTAGTAGTAGTGGCTGTATCGCTGACGAAGGCGTACAGTCAAGATACGTTATAAGGTGGCTGTCGACTGATGTGGTCGACAGCTTGACTCTCTTGTGTTACCTTCGAATCTAGTCGAGGTTCCCTCTCTCTCTCTCGCCTCAAGTCATCTCTCTTAGGAAGGCTCTTTCAAGAGTCCTTAGGAACAAGTCACACCTTCGTGTGTTGAGACGCAGTGCTAAGTCACGTTATCTCGTCATCGCGTGTAGGGCCTAAGTCAGGCCACGCTGTGCCGATCATTACAGTTCTGCCGAATTGCCGTTGGTCTAGAATCTTCTCAATTTCATATTCCTCTTCTCCATCGATTAATTCAGGAGGAGGTCTTGGGAAATTTGGTCTGTGAAAGGAAGTCTCACGATAAGGAGTGAGAAGATCGATGTGAAACACGTCATGAATGCTCCATTTGGCAGGTAATTCCAATTGATAGTTGACAGGGGACATCACCTGAACGATCTGGAAGGGTCCATGTCATTTGGGCGCAAGCTTGGCGCTTGGTTGATGAGTTCTTAGGTGATGCCCTTCCAGCCATACACGATCCCCTATTTGGAACTTGGGTGTATCTTTATGTGATACCCATGACTTCTGGGCTTTGATAATTTGTTTTTGAGCATGTTCCCGTGCTTGTTTGAACTGATCAAGGCGCAACGCCACTTGCGGCATGGGACTGGGCGTTGAATTCCAATCAGCACGGGGGTTGTGCCCCATCAATAAGAAGAATGGAGACTGCCCTGTGGCTTCGTTAGGCCAATTGTTATGCGTGAACTCTGCTATTGGAAGATAAAGACTCCAATTGTCTTGTCGTTCATTTACCCAAAAGCGGAGATATTGTTCGAGCCATTGATTAGTTCGTTCTGATTGTCCGTCTGTACGAGGGTGATATGCAGTAGAGATGTTTTGGTTTATCCCAAGTTGTTTGCATAGTTCTCTTGTGAACTTGGATGCGAATCTGGGATCTCTGTCGCTAATCATTTTGTTTGGTAGTCCGTACCGCATGAACACATGTTTGATGTACAGCGCCGCTGTTTCTTCTGCATTGATCTCTTCATTACAAGGAATAAACACGGATGCCTTGGTACAGTCATGATCCGTGACTGTAAGAATTGAATCATAACCCTGTGCGATGGGTAATTTAGTGATGAAATCAAGAGCGATAGTCTCGAAAGGCATAGCTTCCGGTTTAGGAAATATAGGTTGCAACGAAGCCTTGATAGGACGATTGTTGATTTTGTGTTGTTGGCATTCCGCGCAGCCTCTAACGTATGCCAATACATCTTGTCGTATTGTTGGCCACCAATAGTATCGTTCTACTATTTTGCCAGTTTTGCTGATCCCTGGATGACCATGTACTGGGGTATCATGATGAGCGGCAATGATTGACCTTCGCTCCTCACTTCCCTTGGTAATTACTCTTCTGCCTTCTTTGTACCATACTCCGTTGATCCTCTTGAGTTTATGAGGATCTACCCATGGTTTGATGATACTTTCGTCTTGCGTCTCTTTATCACCTTTTGATGTCATCTCTTCTACCGAAAAGGTTGTTGACGAATGGATGGGCATTCCAGCACAGTGTATGTTTGTATCCCTTATGAACAACTTGTCTGGTAGTACCGTGACATTTTCGTTATCTTGTTCCCTGTGTTCGTAATCGGGTCGTCTTGATAACGCATCGGCTCGTCCATTTGCCGTTCCTTTTATGTGGTGAATTTCGAGATTATATTCTGATAGTTCCAGTACTTCCCTTGCCACCCGTCGACTAATCTTCTGAGGTTCTCTCCAGTACCGCAAGTTCATGTGATCCGAAGATACCTTGATTTTGTGGTGTGATCCTGCTAACAAAGGTCTCCAATGACGTAACGCCTTGACTATTGCTAATAGTTCCAGGTCGTAGATATCATAATTTCGCTCTGCTGCGTTCAATGTTGCGGAATAATAGCCTATGGGGTGTCTTTTGCCATCAGTTTTCTTTTGGAGTAACACCGCTCCCACCACGAATCCTGATGCATCTACTTCCAGTTCAAATTGATCTTGTAATACCGGATGTGTGAGTACCGGTTCACTTGTGACGCGTCTCTTTAGTGTGTTAAACGCATGTTGTTCTGTTGGGCCCCAATGCCATTCCGTAGCTTTCTTCGTGAGTTCGTTTAGTGGTTTGGCGATTGATGCAAACCCTTTGATAAACAGGCAGTAAAAATTGCAAAATCCTAGAAAAGACCGTACGTCCTTAACTTTGTTTGGTGTTGGCCAATCTTTTATGCCTGCAATTTTGACGGGGTCCATACGTGTTACCCCTTTTTCAAGGATTACCCCCAGGTAATCGAGGGATGTTGAGTGGAAGGTGCACTTCGCTGGTTTGAAAAATAAGTCATACTTTGCTGCCACTGTCAGAACGTCTCGGACTGCTTTGACATGGTCGGCTAGGTTTGTCCTGGTAGCGATACCGATGTCGTCCATGTAGACACGAATAGTGGTCCCCTTTTCTTCATGTTTGGCAATCGTGTCTCTGTATATGTGACTCATCATTGACTGGAATGTAGCGGGCGAATTTGTTAATCCAAAGAACATCACTGTGGGTTCGAAGAGTCCATAGGGTGTTTTGAATGCTGCCTTATGTTCGTCTCCCGCTTTGATGCGGATGTTGTTGTATCCCCATCGTACATCAAGTTTGGTGTAAATGTGTGCGCCGCTAAGGTCTTTGATGAGAGTTTGAATCAATGGCAACGGGTAGTTGTTGCGGATTGTAAACTTGTTAATTCTTCGGTAATCCTGTACTGGACGTAGCTTTCCGTCCTTCTTTTTTACAAAGAAAAATGGTGACGCGTACTGCGATTTAGAGGGTCTGATATACCCTTTGTTGAGGTGTTCCATTATGAAATCTCGTAACGGCTTATCTTCCAATTGTGACAATTCGTATATGGAACAATTGATGTGATCCGGAGTGTTTGCTTTGAATTTGATTGCATGGTCCCACTCCCGAGAAGGGGGGAATCGATGGGATTCTTCTTCGCTGAAAACCCTTTTGAATTCGTCATATTCTTCTGGAATTGCGATTTCCTCTTTTGGTCCTGCCGCGATAGCGAAATCAGTAGCTGCTCCTCTAATGGAGCATTGTGCTTCCAATTTAGCTATGATGTTATATTTGTTTGTTTCAGAAAGTATGTGGGCCACCACACTGGTGTTGACCATGGGATGACAGGATTTGATTATCACTGGTAATGCTTCTTCGTCGATGGTTCCATGTCTCCAACTGAACTTTGGTTCAAAAGTGCTGAGCCATGGATATCCTAGGAGAAGATCTTCTTTTCCAATGTCTGTGAGGAGGAATCTCATTTTCCTGCTAATTCCTTTTGTCAATATTTGTAAATCGACAAAATGAGTGACTGATCCCTTTTTGTTGTGGGTATCATCAATATTGAACAATTGTTTTGGATGCGGTAATAGGGCTACTCCTAGTCCCATTCTTTTCACAAATCGTGGATTTATGAAATTGTCCGTTGCTCCTGAGTCTACTAATGTTTTCATATCGGCCTTGTTGTTGCTGGTTCAGATTGATACTGGAATTCGCATAGAACGGAAGCGAGTTATGTATACAGCGTTACAACGTAATGCCCTCACCCAGGCCGTCGGGTTTAGGCGTCCCCAAAATCCTTATTCCCCATCAACTCCTGCATCGCCAATGCCTTGAACTCTTCAGTTTCATTGGCTGCTGTTCGCAGCCAATCGTTCTTTCTTTCTTCAGTGGTGCGGTTGTCCACTACCATTTGAGCGATGTGGAGATCTTCTCCTATCTCGGAGCGGTCATCCACCACTTCTACACCTCTGAAATTGCTGAAGGGCCTAGGTGGATTGCGTGGTTGACGTGGCTGGGAACAATTGCGACTGAGGTGTCCTTTCTTTTGACAATTATAGCAAATTACTTCCCTGAGATCTGGGGGTTGTTGCCTCTGCAGGAACCCTTCACAAGGTTTGAACGGAGGTCGAGAATTGTTAAGGTAGGGCCTTGGCTGAACCAGAACTTCTTCTGCATGTGCCAATCACCCTCTTGCGCAAGCTCGATCCGCTGACGTATCCATTGCATCAGGATGGCGTCTGAATTGTCTCCAATTGGTCTGGTTTGATACCGGTGGTCGAGGTTGTATTTTGTACTGATCAATTTTGTTCTTTAAATGGAGATATTGACCTTGACGTTTAATGGCTGCCCTTTTCCAATCCTCGTAGTCGGTAGGATCATCGTGAAGGTAGATGGTTTCTTGTAGCTTGTTTGGCAGTCCATTTGCGAATAGGTCGAGGACCATTGGTTGATCTATATTGTAGCCAGCATATCTGACTAGTTGTTCGAATTTCGCCACGTACGCATCAATGTCCCCTCTTTCCATTCTGATACCTCTTCTCAATTCCGTTTGCGCTTTTTCTTCTTTAAGAGTGTCTGCATATTGCCTCATAAACGATGAGTGGGTGTTATACCACAACCAATTGTCAAGAGGGTCTCGTCCGTTGACATCGACCTGGACTCGTAGCCAAGCCACCATTGATCCTACCCATTCGGTTACGGCAGTCCCCTGGATGTAAGTGAGAAATAACATAGCTTTTTGATATGGGCTGCGCATAATGGAATGGGTTGAATTGATTCCTTCGTACAAACTCCACTGCATGAGGAATTCTTCTGCTTTTTCACGGTCGCCTGCAAAGACCGCGGGTGGATTGCCACAAAATTTGTCATGTGCCGCTGGTAAGGGTGCTTGCGCTGCTGGTATTTGTGCTGGCGGGTTTCCGAAAGGTGGTCCTGCTCCACCTCCTCCTCTGCCATTACCACCTCCACCTGCTGGAGGGTTTGGGGAAGGTGCTTGATTCTGAGGATCGGTAAGGGCTCGAAATGCCGTGACAGTCGGTGCTACTGGTGAAGTAGTGAGCGAGTAAATTGGCTGTGCGGATGAACTTTCCGTAGCCGCTTGAGTTTGAACATGAGAGGTGAGGGTTGCCATTGCTCCTAGGCGTAATGTTTCTGTAGCAATTGCTAAATTGACTCCTTGTTGTGATGGAGAAGACGATCTTGCTCCAAGAGATGCGTTACTCTTAGTACTTGGTGATGGGGGTGGTGTAGTGGATGCTGGTTTGCCAGTTGTGCGTGTGTTTTCCAACTCTTGTAGTTCCTCTTGTGTGAGTTCGTTGATGTAGATATCACAGCCTAGATCTTCTAAGGCTGTTCAGAAACCTTCCCACTCTCCATCTCCATCCTGTGGTTCAAACCAGCGAATTTCTACCCAAACGTATTGATCGTAGACAAACTCAACTGCAACGGATCAGTTGTCCTCTCGACTCCTGGTGTGATATCCGGTAGTACCTGTAGTGCTGCTATACCAGTATTCTGTATTCTTGCGAAATCTTTGTGGGACGTTGTCAGTGCCTCTGTGTTGAAACCAAAAATTGTCACAGTTGTGACAACGTTCTCTTGTAGTTTCTGATGACGCCACTTTGAATCTTGGTCTTAATGTAGCGTTATCACCTAACGCTGGTTCGACTTGAACCGATCTGTGGCGTGATACTCGAGTGTATGGATGAATCTTGATAGTCACGGGCAACTTAGCTTAGTTGCACAGCCACTAGGTCACTTGGTTGACACTAGGGTACCCCGAAGGACAAGCTTCAATCGACTGATTGGAAAGAAGGAAGATAGACAAGCGGTGATGATTCAAGAAGACCAAGATAGAGAATCTTGGTCTGTTCTACCCGACTTATATACAGTTACTCGCTGGCTTTAAAGCGCAGCTTGGAATCCAAACCCTAGTACTACTATCATAGGAATGAGTCATTATGAAACCTGAAACACTGGCGAACCCAAGTGCCGGCGACGCGTAAATGTCCATGACTAATAGTGGCTTACTTATCGTAGTCATAACCGAATAGTAAGCATCCCGAACTCCGAGATCTCGTAATACTGATGATGATTAGTCCGCATGATGTCAAACCGTGACACTTGGAGTACTATAAGTAGTTGGCAGGTTTCGCCATTAGTCGATAGCTTAGTTGTTTTGGACATCCACCTGTATTCCTCTCAGGCATAGCCAAACATTCTTATAGCAGAGTCATTGGTCATTGTGACTATTCTTCTATCATTGTTCACTTGTGTCAAGAGTTATCTTCAAGTGACGCCATATAAGGGGACCATTTGTGGTTATTCGCCCTTCTCGAGTATTTCTTAAGTTGCAAGCCGTGCGCTTGGCTTAGAGGTGATTCAAGGAAAGCCTTTGGGTTCAAGTCAAACCAGCGATTAGTGGAATCGTGACACATCGGAGGCGACGGAGGGGGTTGGAGTATGGTTAAGCAGCTCACTAGAAGCTGTAGGCGCGAATTGGCATTCCACGGCAACGCCAAGTTCGGACCTTCAAAGCCGCCTGCAGAGGTGTGACAACAATACTTTGTGGTTGCTCCCATGACCGCCCATTTCGGCTGTAACAGCGTGGGCACTGTCTTTGAAAAGGGGGTAATGTCACGTACCGTGCCATGCAGTCATGTGACATTTGGTGCACGTGCAAGAGTGCACACTGCCTGCGAAGGCATGCAAAGAATATCTGAAGACTTGGTGAGAATGCACGTGACTGTGGGAAGTTCCAGTCATGTGACCGGGTCGGGTGAGAACCCATTGCCGGCTTATCAGAAGCCGAGGTCGCTCCAGGCCCTTATCTTGGGGTTCTGATGGATATTTCCGATGGACATCTATTATTAGCATATCTCTGAGTCATTATGACTCTTATCACTGATGGCCCTTAAGGCTATCCACCATGTGTTGTGGAGTAGTGGAGCATCAGTGATGGACGCATCTTATTGGAGGATAAGCCATATGCTTATCTCTCGAGTCATAGAGTAGCTTGGGACTCAGGTTTAAACCCAGTCCTTTGAGCAGTATATAGGTAGCAGCTTTGGACAGTACGGTCCTTAGCTTTACATTCCCATATTCCCCTAACGTCTACTTGGGGTTTCCCTGCTAATGTATTGCTGTCCATTCTTTCATGTCTGCTTCTCTCTTGTCCCTTTGAGGACTTCTATCTATGGCTGTTTCTATTCAACTTGGATCAGTCCTTCTCTCCATTCAGCTATTCCAGGTGTCATGCAGGATAGCGTCGTCTCTCGTCAACGTCAAGTGTTCCAGTACTACAGGTCAAGGCAGTACTGAAGGTAGCGTTGGGTCGAAACGTTACATTATGGGCCCTGGTGCTGCAAATTAGCGTACCAGCCCAACCCCTATAAGCCCCTATCTTATCATTTCAAGTGCACGCTATACTCACGCTCAAGATGAGCGAAGAATTGAAGATTAGCATAACCAAGTTGGCAACGGATGGATCTAATTGGGTGACTTACCGTGATAGAATGCTATGGGCCATTGATTCGCATGGCCTATCCGAGCATCTCACAAATGCTACGATCACTACCACTTACACTACTGCAGGCACTATAGGCACTGTCACGCCTCAGATGTGATGGAATGCTGACCAAGCAGTTGTTAAACAGCTTATTGCCATTTCTGTTGACGACACTGTCTTCAATCGCATCAAGACGGGCACCAATGCAAAGGATGTGTGGGACACATTGAAGAGATTGTACGAAGGACGTACAATGCTTATCATGATTGACCTCAGGAGGCAGCTACAAACGACGCGTTGTGGTGAAGAAGAAAGTGTGCACGAGCATATCGAAAGACTTGCAGATATGCGCGAGCAGCTTGCAGCGCTGGGCAAGTCCATAGTGGATGAAGAATTTGCTTCGATCTTGATGGGATCGTTACCGGTGTCGTATGCACCAACTTTGAGCGGTATTGCAGCCGCGGCCGAGATGAGCGCCACAACTCCTACTACTACCACAGTCACTAAGTTAGCTATTGACGAATATGACAGACGTACCTTGGACAATAACAAGACTGACCAAGCCTTTGCCGCAAATGCCCCAAAGAAAGGCAAGAAGCGCGATGTCGAATGCTTCAATTGTGGCTGACGAGGCCATATTAAAGCTGATTGTTGGGCGAAAGGCGGTGGGAAGGAAGGTCAGGGGCCAAGGAAAAGACGTCAGGAGGGCAACTCGAAGGAGGGTGGCAAGAAGGCAGATGCCGCCGCCAGTGCCGAGCAGGCAGAAGAAAAGAATGGGAAGGATAAAGAAGACGATAAGATTGAGGCATGGGCCATAGTCGAGGAGGTGGAGGAGGAAGAGGAGTTTCCTCAGGTTCCAGTGATGGCGGCCGACAAAATAGGAGATGTCGAGGTGGAGCTTTATGATTCTGGGGCATCTCGTCATATGTCCCCGTTCCGTGAGCGATTTGTCACTTACCATGACATCCCTGCTTGCCCTATCACTGCAGCTAACAACCGTGTCTTCTATGCAGTCGGCGCGGGAGATCTTGAGCTCAATGTACCGAATGGAGATTCGTCGTCAAAAGTTTTGTTGCGCGACACTCTATATGCTCCAGACTTGGGTCTCACAGTGGTCTCGATCGGCCGTATTGTGAAGGCGGGCTGTACCATGCAGTTTGAAGGTGGAACGTGCAAGATCAAAAGGAATGGTCGAACTATTGGCAATGTTCCCGCCAGCGCAAATGGTCTGTTTAAAGTCAATCACGTGCTGGCAGCTGCTGAGTCGCTCGAGCATGTTGATATTCTTACACTTCATCGCAGGCTTGGACACATCTCCTTTGACACCATTTGTACTCTAATTCGCAACAAGGCTGTGTCCGGTATTTGCCTTATCGACGACCATCCATCTTTTGCCTGTGACTCTTGCGAATATGCTAAGACGACTCGTAAACCCATTCGAAAGCAGCATGAAGAACTCGGAATGCAAGCCACTGCTTTTGGTGAAGAGATTCACTCTGATGTCTGGGGGCCATCGACTCCGGAAAGCCTTGGAGGTCGCAAGTACTATGTCAGTTTTACTGATGACTTCACACGCTTTACTTGGATTGAGCCCCTTCGGACCAAGGACGAGACATTTGAAGCTTACAAGGCGTTTACAGCCTGGGCGAAAACTCAGCACGGTACGTGGATCAAGCGACTTCGATCTGATCGCGGTGGTGAGTACACAGGTCACAAGTTCTCAGCTTACCTTCGAAAGCAGGGAACAGTGCGACGCCTTACTACCCATGGCACACCACAGCATAATGGCATTGCTGAAGCACTCAACCGCCGACTTTTTGATCGCGTCCATGCACTGTTGCACCAGGCTGGTTTGCCGAAGAACTTATGGGCGGAGGCGGTTAGATTCGCTGTTTGGCTGAAGAACAGCACTTCAACCAAAGCTATCGGTAATGTAACTCCTTACGAGCGGTTGTATGGGGAAGCACCTAACCTAGGAGGTGTACCGGAATGGGGCCAGCATGTCTGGGTATATGACGCTATGGGTTCAAAACTCGATGCACGAGCCAATCAAGCACGCTGGATAGGTTACGATGCTGATAGCACGCACGCCCATCGAATTTACTGGCCAAACACTAAGCGCATCTCTGTTGAGCGCAATGTTAAGTTCGTGTCACCTTCGATCACTGTGCACTCACCACCACCCAGCTATACATCAGCAACTTCACCAGCTACTGCACAGCCCACACTGGCTCCAAAAGCATCACAATCACAGTCTCATATTACGCCAACATCTTTACCCACACAAGTAGCCCAGCAGTCGACATCATCCGCACCAGTTCCGGCTCAGTGTAGCGTTATCACCTAACGCTGGTTCGACTTGAACCGATCTGTGACGTAATGCTCGAGCGTATGGATGAATCTTGACAGACACGGGCAACTTAGCTAAGTTGCACAGCCACTAGGTCACTTGGTTGACACTAGGGTATCCCAAGGACAAGCTTCAATCGAATGATTGGAAGAGAGCGAAGAGAAGACACGTGGTGATGATTCAAGAAGACCAAGCTGAAGAGCCTTGGTCTTGACACTACAATATATATACAGTTACTCGCTGGCTTTAAAGCGCAGCTTCGAATCCAAACCCTAGTACAACTATACTAGTAATGAGTCATTGTCCGTTCTAATAATACCTGAAACACTGGTAAACCCAAGTACCGGCGACGCATCAGTGTCCATGACTAATTGAGGCTTACTATCGTAGTCATAACCGTATAGTAAGTGTCCCGAACTCCAAACTTCGTAACAACGATGACAAGTAGTCCGAGCAATGTCAAACCGTGACATTACCCCTTTTTCAGGCAGAACGCCCACATTCGAAAACCCAAGGAATGATGGTGCACCTCGACTAATGGAAACTTCCTGGTCCATGATACGCTGTAGTCCATTGCCTCCTCCAATCGGCGCGTACACTTCCTGACCTCATTTCCAACCACGTACTGTTCGTTTTCTAAAGCGGTAATCCGCTGCGCAGTTCGGAGTACCGACTGGTGATAGCCCGGTATCGGAGGACCTCCGCCCATAGCGACCGATCAGGAATCTGCCCCATGGCCAAGTCGACCCCTTGGCGATCACCATAATCCTGTCGCAAGTATCGCAATTGATCATGCGTATAATGGCGGTCGTTATCCACGGCATTGAGATCAGGTGCCGCATGGACTTCACCTTGTTGAATCTCCCCCCCTTTCTTCATGCACCCGTATACAATAGGGTTGTTGCCAGGCATCACGTGGACGTACTTGGCGACAGTGATATGACCATTCTCGGTCATACGGAAGTTAATAAATCTGGGGGGAATGTTTAGTTCGAACCGTCGGGGGGTCAGCCTTGTCCTGGGCACGCTGCTGGTCAGCTGAGACTCCGCCTCCTCGGTAGTCAGGGAAGCAAGGGCGTTCTTTTGCCGCTCCCACACCAGCTCTTCTTCCTTGCCTCCCCCTCCTCGGCACAAGTGGTATCCCTTCATCCTGGGATTCCGATACTTGGCGGGGATCTTGATTTTCTTTGTCCGAGTCGGGTTCTCGAGCTTGGAGAGTGGCACAGATGTGAATACCCCAGGACGTCGCGGGGTCCATGATGACGTTGGTAGGGGGGTCGACGTTGATATATCGAGGCGTTGGCGGCGGAGGGATTTTGACGGGGTCGTTGTTACATGTACAGTTGTAGATGAGTTGTCCACAATCATAGTGGATGTGGGAGTCGTCGGCGTCAGGATGGCCTGGACATGACAGGGCGGTTTGCTTACAACTTCCACAAACTCGGACCACGTCACTGAGGTCGGAGACGCTTGGAACCTTGACAAGCGTTTGTGGAACAAGGATACTCTCGACGCGAGTAGTTGTTCCCTCTTCCACCTCCGATGGGTCTTCCTCCAGTCCTCCAGAGTCGTGTCCGCATACATCAGGGGTTTCGGGGATGAAATCCCCAGGTCCAATGCATCGGAAGGCGGCGGCGACTTCGGCATAAGTGGGTGTAGTGACGGTAGGAAGATGATAAGATGTTTGCGAGGTAGTGGAGGCAGCAGTAGGGGAAGTGGTCATTGTTCTACGAAGGAAGAACTGATGCGCTTCATCTAAGGAAGAGCCTGCTTTTATACGTGAGGGAGATGAATTCAAAGACCATTTGAACTCAGCTAGGGCGTCAGGGGCATGTACGTCAGTGGCGTTGACCCACTGCGACTCCAGTCTGGGTACCCCTTCCATTTGATAAGGAATTGTTTGCGCCTTGTCCTGCCGAATTGCCGTTGGTCTAGAATCTTCTCAATTTCGTATTCTTCTTCCCCGTCGATTAATTCAGGGGGAGGTCTTGGGAAATTTGGTCCGTGAAAGGAAGTCTCGCGATAGGGGGTGAGAAGATCGATGTGAAAGACTCATGAATGCTCCATTTGGTAGGCAATTCCAATCGATAATTGACTGGGGACATCACCTGGATGATCTGGAAGGGTCCATGTCATTTGGGCGCAAGCTTGGCGCTGGCTGGTGAGTCCTCAGGTGACGTCCTTCTAACCATACGCGATCCCCTATCTGGAATTTGGGCGTATCTTTATGTGATACCCATGACTTCTGGGCCTTGATAATCTGTTTCTGAGCGTGTTCCCATGCTTGTTTGAATTGATCGAGGCGCAACGCCACTTGCGGCAAAGGACTGGGTGTGGAATTCCAATCAGCACGAGGATTATGCCCCATCAATAAGAAGAATGGAGACTGCCCTGTGGCCTCATTGGGCCAATTGTTATGCGTGAATTCTGCTATTGGAAGATAAAGATTCCAATTATCTTGTCGTTCATTTACCCAAAAGCGGAGATATTGTTCGAGCCATTGATTTGTCTGTTCTGATTGTCCATCTGTACGAGGGTGATATGCAGTGGAGATATTTTGACTAATCCCCAGTTGTTTGCATAATTCCCTCATGAATTTGGACGCAAACCTAGGATCTCTATGCTGATAATTTTGTTTGGTAGACCGTATCGCATGAACACGTGTTTGATGTATAAAGCTGCTGTTTCTTCCGCATCGATTTCCTTGTTACAAGGAATGAACACCGATGCCTTGGTACAGTCGTGATCTGTGACTGTAAGAATTGAATCGTAGCCCTGTGCATTGGCAATTTAGTAATAAAGTCGAGAGCGATAGTTTCGAATGGCATAGCTTCCGGTTTAGGAAATATAGGTGTAGTGCAGCCCGAATAGGGCGATTGTTGACTTTATGTCTTTGGCATTCTGCGCAACCTCGTACGTAAGCCAATACGTCTGGTCGTATCGTCGGCCACCAATAGTATCGTTCTACTATTTTGCCCGTTTTGTTAATTCCTGGGTGGCCGTGTACTGGGGTATCGTGATGAGCGGCGATTATTGATTTCCGCTCGTCACTTCCCTTGGTGATTACTCTCCTTCCTTCCTTATACCATACCCCGTTGATCCTTTTCAATTTGTGTGGATCTACCCAAGGTTTGATAATGTCTTCGTCTTGTTTGTCTTTGTGGCTGGTTGACCCCATTTCCTCTACCGCAATTGTTGCGAACAACTGGATAGGCATTCCTGTACGGTGTGTGTTGCTGGCTCGTATGAATATTTTATCAGGTAACACCGTGACGTTTTCATTGTCTTGTTCCCCGTGATCGTAGTCGGGTCGTCTTGACAATGCATCTGCTCGTCCGTTTGCAGTCCCCTTTATATGGTGAATTTCAGATCGTATTCCGACAATTCCAGTACTTCCCTTGCGACCCGTCGACTGATCTTCTGTGGTTCTCTCCAATACCGCAAGTTCATGTGATCCGAGAATACTTTGATTTTATGGGGTGATCCTGCTAGTAAAGGCCTCCAGTGCCGTAGAGCCTTGACTATTGCCAATAGTTCAAGGTCGTAGATGTCATAATTTTGTTCCGCTGTGTTAAGAGTTGCGGAATAATAGCCTATAGGATGTCTTTTGCCATCAGTTTTCTTTTGGAGTAACACCGCTCCCACCGCGAAACCTGATGCATCTACTTCCAACTCGAATTGATCCTTCAGTACCGGGTGTGCCAATACAGGTTCACTTGTAACCCGTCTCTTCAATACTTCGAATGCTTGTTGTTCCATTGAGCCCCATTGCCATTCCGTTGTTTTCTTTGTGAGATTGTTCAGTGGTTTGGCAATTGACGCAAATCCTCTTATGAATAGACGGTAAAAATTGCAAAAACCCAAAAAAGATCGTACGTCCTTCACTTTAGTTGGCGTTGGCCAATTTTTAATGCCCGCGATCTTGACAGGGTCCATACGTGTTACCCCTTTTTCAAGGATTACCCCCAGGTAATGAGAGATGTCGAATGAAAGGTGCACTTCTCCGGTTTGAAAAATAGATCGTACTTCGCAGCCACTGTTAGCACATCCCGAACTGCGTTGACATGATCAGTAATATTTGTTCGGGTAGCGATACCGATGTCGTCCATATAAACCCGAATAGTGGTCCCTCTGGCGTCGTGTTTCGCAATCGTGTCCCGATAGATGTGATTCATCATGGTTTGGAATGTGGCGGGGGAATTTGTTAATCCAAAGAACATCACGGTGGGTTCGAAGAGTCCATATGGCATTTTAAACGCCGCTTTATGTTCATCGCCCGCCTTAATGCGGATATTGTTGTATCCCCACCGTACGTTGAGCTTAGTGTATATGTGTGCACCGCTAAGGTCTTTGATGAGGGTTTGAATCAATGGCAGCGGGTAATTGTTGCGGATTGTGAATTCGTTGATCTGCCAATAATCCTGTACTGGGCGTAGTTTTCTGTCCTTCTTTTTGACGAAAAAGAACGGAGAGGCGTACTGCGATTTAGAGGGTCTGATGTACCCTTTGTTGAGTTGTTCCGTGATAAAATCACATAACGGTTTGTCCTCCGATTGTGAGAGTTCGTATATAGAACAATTGATATGGTCTGGAGTATTCGTTTTGAATTCGATAGCATGATCCCATTCCCGTGAAGGGGGAAATCAGTGGGATTCTTCTTCGCTAAAAACCTTTTTGAAATCGTCATACTCTTCCGGTATTTGGATCTTTTCCTTGGGTCCTGCGGCTATGGCGAGATCAGTGGCGGCTCCTTTGATAGAGCTATGCTCCCCTAATTTTGCGACAATATTGTCTTTCGCGATATCCAAAAGTAGGCGAGCTACTACGTTGACGTTGACCTTGGGATGGCATGACTTGATCACGATTGGTAATATATTTTCGTCAATCGTGCCATGCTTCCAACTGAACTTTGGTTCGAAAGTGCTGAGCCATGGATATCCAAGAAGGAGATCCTCTTTTCTGATATCCGCTAGGAGGAATCTCATTTTCCTGGTAATTCCTTTTGTCAATATTTGTAAATCGACAAAGTGGGTGACTGATCCCTTTTTGTTTAGAGTGTCATCGATATTGAATAACTGTTTTGGGTTCGGCAATAAAACCGCGCCCAATCCCATCCGTTTCACAAATCATGGATTTATGAAATTGTCCGTTGCTCTGGAGTCTACTAATGTTTTTATGTTGGCCTTGTTGCTGCTGGTTCGGATCGATACTGGAATTCGCATAGAACGGAAGCGAGTTATGTATACAGCATTACAACGTAGAGCCCTCACCCAGGCCGTCGGGTTCAGGCGTCCCCAAAATCCTTATTTCCCATCAACTCCTGCATCACCATGGCTTTAAATTCTTCGGTCTCGTTGGCCGCAGTTCGTAGCCAATCATTCTTCCTTTCTTCTGTGGTGCGATTATCTG
This sequence comes from Lactarius quietus, assembly GCA_015025155.1. NCBI lineage: Eukaryota > Fungi > Basidiomycota > Agaricomycetes > Russulales > Russulaceae > Lactarius > Lactarius quietus. The sequence goes on along the minus strand of WITN01000944.1, from coordinate 4,237 downwards.
CTACCATTTGAGCGATGTGGAGATCTTCTCCTGTCTCAGAGCGATCATCCACCACTTCTATGCCCCTAGAATTACTAAAGGGTCTAGGTGGATTTCGTGGTTGACGTGGCTGGGAGCAATTGCGACTGAGGTGTCCTTTCTTTTGACAATTATAGCAAATTACTTCCCTGAGATCAGGAGGTTGCCTCCTTCGCAAGAATCCTTCGCGAGGCTTGAAAGGTGGTTGCGAGTTATTGAGATATGGTCTTGGCTGTGCCAATACGTCCTCTGCATGCGCTAACCGTCCTCGGGCTCTAGCTCGATCAGCTGACGTATCCATCGCATCTGGATGGTGTCTGAACTGTCTCCAATTTGTTTGAGTTGGTGGTGATGGTCGAGGTTGTATCTTGTACTGATCAATTTTGTTCTTCAAATGGAGATATTGACCTTGGCGTTTAATGGCTGCCCTTTTCCAATCCTCATAATCTGTGGGATCGTCGTGAAGGTAGATAGTTTCTTGTAGTTTGTTTGGCAGTCCATTTGCGAATAGATCAAGGACCATTGGTTGATCTATATTGTAGCCAGCATATCTGACCAGTTGTTCGAATTTCGCCACGTACGCGTCAATATCCCCTCTTTCCATTCTGATACCCCTTCTCAATTCCGTCTGTGCTTTCTCTTCTTTAAGAGTATCTGCGTATTGCCTCATGAATGATGAATGGGTGTTGTACCACAACCAATTGTCAAGAGGGTCTCGTCCGTTGACATCGACCTGGACTCGTAGCCAAGCCACCATTGATCCTACCCATTCGGTTACGGCAGTTCCCTGGATGTAGGTGAGAAATAACATAGCTTTTTGATATGGGCTGCGCATAATGGAGTGGGTTGAATTGATTCCTTCATATAAACTCCATTGCATAAGGAATTCTTCTGCTTTTTCACGGTCACCTGTGAAGACCGCAGGTGGATTGCCACAAAATTTGTCATGTGCCACTGGTAAGGGTGCTTGCGCTGCTGGTATTTGCGCTGGTGGGTTTCCAAAAGGTGGTCCTGCTCCACCTCCTCCTCCGCCATTACCTCCTGCTGGAGGATTTGGGGGAGGTGCTTGATTCTGAGGATCGGTAAGGGCCCGAAATGCCGTGACAGTCAGTGCTATCGGTGAAGTAGTGAGCGAGTAAGTTGGTTGTGCGGATGAACTTTCCGCAGCCACCTGAGTTTGAACATGAGAGGTGAGGGTTGCCATTGCTCCTAGGCGTAATGTTTCTGTAGCGATTGCTAAATTGACTCCTTGTTGTGATGGAGAGGACGATCTTGCTCCAAGAGATGCGTTACTCTTAGTACTTGGTGATGGGGGTGGTGTAGTAGATGCTGGTTTGCCGGTGGCGATTGTGTTTTCCAACTCTTGTAGTTCCTCTTGTGTGAGCTCGTTGATGTAGATATCACAGCCTAGATCTTCTAAGGCTGTTCGGAAGCCTTCCCACTCTCCATTTCCGTCCTGTGGTTGAAACCAGCGAATTTCTACCCAAATGTATTGATCGTAGACAAACTCAACTGCAACAGATCGGTTGTCCTCCCGACTCCTAGCGTGATATCCGGTAGTGCCTGTAGTGCTACTATACCGATATTCTGTATTCTTGCGAAATCTTTGTGGTACGTTGTCAGCGCCTCTGTGTTGAAACCAAAAGTCGTCACAGCTGCGACAATGTTCTCTTGTAGTTTCTGATGACGCCACTTTGAAGCTTGGTCTTAATGTAGCGTTATCACCTAATGCTGGTTCGACTTGAACCGATCTGTGACGTAATGCTCGAGCGTATGGATGAATCTTGACAGACATGGGCAACTTAGCTAAGTTGCACAGCCACTAGGTCACTTGGTTGACACTAGGGTATCCCTAAGGACAAGCTTCAATCGACTGATTGGAAGAGAGCGAAGAGAAGACACGTGGTGATGATTCAAGAAGACCAAGCTGAAGAGCCTTGGTCTTGACACTACAATATATATACAGTTACTCGCTGGCTTTAAAGCGCAGCTTCGAATCCAAACCCTAGTACAACTATACTAGTAATGAGTCATTGTCCGTTCTAATAATACCTGAAACACCGGTAAACCCAAGTACCGGCGACGCGTCAGTGTCCATGACTAATTGAGGCTTACTATCGTAGTCATAACCGTATAGTAAGTGTCCCGAACTCCAAAACTTCGTAACAACGATGACAAGTAGTCCGAGCAATGTCAAACCGTGACACTCAGCCTCCTCAAACACCAGTCATAACAAGGGTTAGGCCCATACAACCACCGCCAGCTCCACATCGTCGTCCTATATCTCCCACCACTATCCGACCTGTTACTCCACCATCTCCCCTTCCACCATTGACGCCTAGCGATCAATCTGAGGAAGAACAGCCACCGGTAGCACCCAGCATGCAGGCACCTCCAAGGATGTCTTTTGCAGACATACATGTGCCAACTAGGTCTGGGCGTATTATGGTACCATCTCGGTGGAGGAGGGACTTAGAGGCTGGAGAGGGTACCACGGGTGAAGAATTTTCTGACTATGTTTTCAGCGCAGCCTTCAATGACATTATTTCCGCTGCTATTCTTGATGCGGAAGTTGATCCAAAGTCGCTAGCAGAAGCGCAGTCTAGCCCCGACTGGCCTCGCTGGAAGGAGGCTATGGACCGCGAGTTAGCTACCCTTGAGAAGGCAGGCACCTGGATTAGTGTGCCGCGTCCATCCGACAAGAATATTGTCGGCTCAAAGTGGGTGTATCGTATCAAACACAAAGCTAACGGGAGTGTCGACAAATACAAGGCGCGACTCGTCGCTCACGGTTTCACACAAATTTACGGAGTAGACTATTTTACAACATTCTCACCTGTTGCTAAGCTTTCTAGCTTCCGTACCATTCTCGCTATCGCTGCATGCCATGATTGGGAGATCAAAAGTTTCGACTTCAATGCAGCCTATCTCAATGGTGAGTTAGACGATGACGAAGAAATCTATATGCATCCTCCACCTGGATATGAAACCGATTTAGATGTCATAAAGCGACTTCGCAAAGCGCTTTATGGACTGAAGCAAGCAGGGCGAAAATGGTATGATACCCTTTCGCGTGCCCTTGCTGATATCGGTTTCAGAGTTAGCCAGGTGGATCCAGGGGTGTTTATTGCTGAAATCGGCGAAAACATCCTCATCCTGGCTGTGCACGTTGACGACTGTGTTTTCACCGGCAGTTCAGCCTCTCTTATTATAGAATATAAAGAGAAGATTAACTCCTGCTACGCATTCACTGATTTAGGCCCGATTAACTGGCTCCTTGGCATTCGAGTCACGTGTAATCGAGCTGAGCGTACTATTTCACTATCACAAACCACTTACATCGACTCCATCCTCAGCCGCTTCGCACTGGCTGATGCGAAGCCCTGCACTTCCCCTATGATCCCTGGGCAAATTCTTACCAAGGATCAATCACCCAGCAGCCCCAAAGAAGTCGCACAAATGGAGAAAACCCCTTATCGTGAGGCTATCAGAAGCCTCATGTACGTTGCTGTCGCCATGCACCCAGATATTGCATTCGCTGTATCAGCGCTTTCGCAATTCCTCAGTAATCCGGGCGCAGCTCACTGGGAAGCAGTGAAGCGTGTCTTCAAATACCTAGCTGGTACCAAGACACTTGAACTTACTTATGGCGGCGAACGACACAGTTTGGAGGGTTATACAGATGCAGATGGTGCAACACAGGAACATCGTCATGCTATGTCGGGGTATGCTTTCCTTATCGACGGCAGTGCAGTCTCTTGGAGTTCGAGGAAGCAGGAGCTAGTAACTCTTTCCACAGCGGAGGCAGAGTACATCGCAGCAACGCACGCGGCCAAGGAGGCTATTTGGTTGCGCAAGCTTATAGGCGAGCTCTTCCCTAATCTTCTTACACCAACTCCTCTGCATTGCGACAATCAAGCCACATTAAAGCTTGCCACAGACGACAATTATCATGCGCGCACAAAACACATCAACATTCAATATCATTTTATCCAACACGTCGTTGCTACCGGTGCTCTCAAACTTTGTTACTGCCCAACTGAAGACATGATCGCCGACGTCTTCACAAAAGCCCTACCAAAGTGGAAGGTAGCGGCACACGTTCATTCCCTCAGCATATGTAACACTTGCAGGGGAGTGATGGAAAAAGACATGTATTAGTTCTCAATTCAGTATGTTATTCTATGGCCACTTGAATGCGTGGCTCGTTTGTTCTTAT
>WITN01000943.1:0-31785 GCA_015025155.1 Lactarius quietus | reverse complement strand
GTTTTTTTTGTTTTCCTTTTGCATTCTCACTCTCCACCTGGATTGCATGGCACTGCACCTCTTGCAGTGCTGATGTGAATTGCTGCAAATCAGAGTTGTCAACAACATCAGCATCATCATCAGATGAATCCGAATTGGACAGGCCATTGCAAAGGCCATCAAGAGCCAAGCATCCAGCCTGAGTATCCATGTCCATGTCATGGACTTCAGATAAGTTTTCATTACATCTATAGGCACATCGGTTTGATTGTGGCTCTCTTCCAGTTGCCTGAGGGTGTCCTCAACGAGATCAGCTGCAACCAATGGTCATGATCACACCACAATCGACCTCAATTCCTCACAAAGGTCATACCCTCAAGCCCCCCCTGGTTAATCTGTTGTTTAATCTGTTGGGCAATTGCAAGCATTTGCATGTGCACCTTGTGGCTTCGTCTCTTAGGACCCATGCCCATTGCTTCAAGGGCTGGACTCGCTGATACAAAGTAGATCACATGACCACTTATATAAGTAGACAAATCCAAATGCATAATTTTTAACTAAGTGCTATTCAGCTTGCAAATGCAAGAAATACATTGTGTTAGAAAATCTCTTGTTGGGGTAACACAGACCTCAAAAACTTAATCTTTTTTAAAAATTTCTAGTACCTTTTGTAGCTACATATCTCTACTTTAAATGCTACTAGTTACATTCACTCATTATAAAATTTGCAGGTGCTGTTGCAAGTGCAAGATTTTTGAGAAGACTTGTCTAATCAGGGTTGGCTGTTCCTGGTGTCCCCTGCCTTAGAGTGAGAGGACACCAAAGAAATAATGGCCCAGGCCAGGTCGGCGCCCATTGATAGGCATGTGTTCTGGGACACAGAGTTGGAAAGGTTGAAGGCAGCTCAGCAGCAAGTTGACCAGCTCATCACCATGATTCAGAGTGGTGCACTGCCATGTCCAGCTAAAGTGTGCCTTGATAATTGAAGGCACTGACATTGCCATCCTAATCAGCATGATACAAACAGCAGGAATGAAGACAGGCAACACACATTGATTCAGCCCACTGAAGATGGACTTGGTGACTTGTTCAAAATGCTCTGGAAAGAGCTGGGAGTCCAAGATTGTGTTTTCACAGACATTAAAGTCCTCATCCCTGCAAAGAGCTGAGGTTAGCAAGGCTCACACTGACCAGTGAACATTTGTACTCAAGCTGAAGGCACTGTGCTTCCACCATGAGTGCCTTGTAAAACTCAAACTGCAGTTGAATGATGCTGGGCAGCTGGTGTCAAGTGCCTGATCATCATCAACTGGCAGCAACAGACATGGCCCAACATTGTCATCACCTTCTTGAGGGAGGCCTAGTTAGATGTGATGAGCTTAGTTGGCTCAATAGCCCTGAGTCAGTGTGTACACTCACTGATGAGAGTTGCTGCCTGTTGTCTTTATCCTGGCCTGTTGTCAAAAGCTGATGTGTGGCTGCATACTTGAGGTATGCCATCTAGTGATCTGCATCAACAATAACATCAGGGATGATCCCTGCTGCTATTGCACCAGGAACCCATTGCTGTTTGCCAAACCATCAGCCCCAGGTTCAGCGACAGCAGACACAAATGGGCTCACCTTTCAGAGCAAGAGCATACTGTTCTCCATCTGGCATCCACCCTTTTGTCAGGCCTGTAGGATATAGTCATCAACCTACATGTGGAAAATCAGTCATAAATCAGCAATTTAGAAATTGCAACATTCACCCAGGCCTTGCCAGACACAACTGTGAAATTGTGAGATGCAACAGAATATCAGAAACAGGCTGTGAAATGTTTGAGCAGACGAACCTTTCAGCATATTCAGATAAGCTTAGATTAAATTATGTTTTTGCTGTTTGGTTAACCTCTTTCAGAGCAAGAGTGTTGGAAAGGTCTCATTCACCACAGATCTGTGAAGTGACCCTGACCTTAAGTTATACAGGGCTGTCACAGCTTACTAGCTTGAATTTATTGAGACTCACAGTGAGAAAAAGCTAATCCTTAGAGCCTTTCTTGTAGGATTTCTTCATCTTTCTGACACTCACACTGGGGAGAGATTAGCTGAAGCTTTTTATTTTATTATCAATATTCAATGTAATGTAATGGCCTCAAAATATTTTTGTTTACATGAGAAGAAGATCATCTAGCCATTGATCATAAACATATTTCACAGCATAATATTTAAGGTTGTTTGAGGTTGTTCTTTGACTTAACAGATAGATGCTTTATTATTTGTATTCAGAGGTTCATCCAAAGTAAAACATCATGCAATGTAATACCCTGAAAGTGATATTTGCTACAGTCAAAAGGCTCTTAAGATCTCTAATTAAATAAGTAAAATATTATTTTTATAACATAAAATAAAATAATCAGTTTTAGAATAATATAATATTTAATTTGAATTAATCATTATTAATGAATTATTTTATTTTATGTTATATTATTAATTTTGAACATATTATATTATACTATTCATATGCAAAGCTGTATTAGTAGAAATTAAAATAACTATGATAGTTATATAAGATCATGTTTATAGAACCATTGCTTCCAATCAGCTTCCATGGATGCTGCTCCTCATACTCTAACATCTCCTCAATATGATCAATGAGGTTCCATGTGGTGAATTGATCTTTTATCCATTTCTTCTAGGCTGCCCACCCTGCATCATTGTTGTCCTTCTTCTTTGGCTGTGGCTGTGGCTCTTTCTCCTTTCCCTCCACCATTGTGAACTGGGCTTGGATTCTAGAGGAAAGTGTGATGATCATGCTGTTTGTCAGGCTGAAGGCTGATCAATTTTTGAGGTTGCATCCTTAGAAATTGGTGAGATGATATATTCATACATTTCTGCCATTTAAGGCAGTTGATTCCAGATGTCTGGACTGGCAGTGAGGATAGCATAGTGATACATTTTGGAAGGCATTGAGAATGAGATACACAAAATGAGGATAGGATGCTGTTGCAATACTAAGGCAATTATATGCATTCTGTTAGCATAAACCAAAATGTAGCACACCATGCAATTGTGGCACATTCTGCCATTACATGTCTGATAAGTATCTTATTGCTCTCAATGTCTTCTTCAAATGCTATAAAACTGATTTAAGTGATGAAAAAATATTTTGCCCATCAAGTGAGCACAATTTTAAATATCCACCAAATGTTCTAATTAAATATTTAAAATACTATTTTATAATATAAAATCAAATCAAGGGTCAAAACTAAAATATAAAAAAATAGTTAATTTTAAATAATATAATATTAAATTAAGCTGAGGTGCGTGGGAAATTTTGTAGTAATTCTGTATTAAATTTTATTTTATTTTACATTTACCCCTTTTTAACACACTAATAAGAGGCATTAACAAATTAAGATAATCTTATAGAATTAAGTGAGCATTCCTTGTGGGATTTCTTCATCTTTCTGAGACTTACACTGAGAAGAGGTTACCTGAAGCATTTTATTTTATTATCAATATTCAATATTCAATGTAATGTAATGACCTCAAAATATTTTTGTTTACATGATACATGTGGGGGACAATTGTCCCATCTAGTTGTCGTGTTCATGTATTCGTGTTCACACTTCTGGGCTACATTGTTCTGGCTTGATCCCTTAGTATAATATATTATAATAAAATCACTATATATTCTCAGATTAGTACAGTCACTCATTAAATAGTGATATACACACTTTGAAAACTAACAAAAAATGAGCATGTGCTATTCCTGGAAGGTGCCTTCACTCTGTATTTGACTATGAATAATATTTTACGATTCACATCACTGTTAGCTTTCAGATATATTGAAATAGATGGATTAAACTAGACTGAGATTGGTGATAGAATGACATGGCCTGATATCAGCATAGTTGTTAACGTCCCGGGTCATAGTAGGTATCTGACCTAACCGATAACCGAGGGGGCGTGATCAAGGGGACACTTACTGTACGATACATATGGCTGACTGACCGATTACTATACGCTGACTGACGACTGACTGATGGATTACTGTACTGACTGATGACTTACGATACGATGACTGTACACCGTGGACGATTACCTAGCAGATAGTAGTAGTGGCGGTCTCGCTGACGAAGGCGGATCGCGCTAGTAGGATATAAGGAAGCTATCGACTGTTGTAGTCGATAGCTTGGATTTCTTGTACATTCTCGACTTGTTATCAAAGCCGTGTTCTCTTCTCATCCTTCGGGGTCGCGACGTGTCATAACGAACAAGCAAGACTCCGCCTTCGAGCGTTGAGACGATACTCTGCCTTCGTGCTAGAGTCAGGAATTCGCTAAGTCACCGCGTTCACCCTTTAGTCGCCTAAGTCAGGCTCACGTGCTGCTCGCACGTAACATTAAATCCAAGCTCTCTTATCGAACGCCGTGGCAACTCTTAACACCAAAGACGGGTGGGACTTCGTGCCCTATCGCATCGACTCAAGAGAACGAGACGCACCTACTCGTTACCTTATAGGACGAGTAAGGTGGCGACACGTACCAGACACCAGAAGATCCGACGAAAACAACACAGGATACTACGCAGAAGCAGCTACCGCACAGCGATTTCATCCCGTAGTATTCAACAGGGAACGCTGTTGCTGGGTCGAGCTCAGGTGGAGCAACAACAAACACTATTTCGAAGCAACGCGACCAGCAGCCGACGACTTACATATCAACGTACCACTAGTCGACGCACGACCAATCGACCAACAAGGGCCCATAGACGGCCAAGAAGACACCCTTGATTCGGAACCACCAAGGGCCGAATTTCAACTACGATCAGAAACAGCAGCGCATCAAGCCACTAGCGAACGATCACCAACCCCACGAAGTGAAGTAATAGAACCCGAGGAAATCGCAGTACAATCACCAGAGGTAGAAGCACTAGCCGCGCAAACAGCTGAGTTACATCCCCGAACCAATCAGAGGAATACCATACAGCTACATGACTACTCAAACAGAAGTATCGCCACCCCGACTTGTCATAAACGAACAAACAGGCCACGTTCAACAACTACAACCAGAAGACATGGAAGCCGCTAACCGAGCTATGGGACCAGACGTCCCTGACGCACCAAGTATCCCTGAAGGAACAGAAATGTTCTACGAGTTCCGGCTCAATCGTAACAGGATACCATCACCCGAGAACAGGCCATTCCCACCTTTGAGACCACGAGATAATGGACCACCAGGCGGAGGAAGAGGACCGCCAGGAGGAGGACCACCTCTAGGGGGCCTGCAGTAGCCCACAACGCACACCAAGGGGGGAATGACAAGTTCATTGGTAACCCACCACCCACATTTACAGGAAGCAGGTCACAGGCCGAAGCGTTCATCCTCCATTGGGAGGTCTACGCAGGAGTCAACGCGAATCATTCAGCTATGCTGAATAAGTATCAAAAAGCTATGTTGTTTCTCACATACATTCAGGGAAACGCGGTTAACCAATGGGTCATGTCGGCAAGCCGATGGCTCATCAACGAAGTCGCCACGGGCACCAATCAATTCGACAACAGGCTGTGGGAGAATCTACTCCACGCCTTTCAAAGACAATTCGGCGACGTCCTCAGCAAAGAACGAGCACAAGCTCAGCTCGACGCCGGTATTCACATGAAGGATGGAAAAATCGACGACTACATCGCCCAATTCGAACAGCTCATTCGACATGCGGGATACAACATCAACACCGAGCAAACGCTCAAGTACTTCACAAGAGGACTACCACGAGCGCTATACAAGACCATGTACCAACACGACGACCCCTGAAACTATGAAGAATGGAGAGAATCCGCCCTGAAGAGGCAGCAGAAGTGGATTCACATGCAGACGGTCAGGGGAAACCTAGACGCCTTCAAACCAGGGCGTGCAACTGGAGGAGCACTAGCTAAGTTGCTAGCACCACTTCAGAACGACGACCGAATGGACACATCCGCAGATCGCGTGCGAGGATGATTGGCAGGGGCTGAAGACATTATAGCGAACCATCTCAGGAACGCTAGGCCCCCACAACCGCCATTCCCACCCCGGGGGGGGTTCATACAGAGACAATTCAAACGAGACCACAGCCAAACGCAGTGTTACAACTGCCAGAAAATGGGACACATCAGCCGCGACTGCAGGCAACCAAGAAGGCGCCGAGATGCGCAAACACGCGCAGCCGAAACAGCAATAACCAAGGAGGAAAAGGCAGCGGAATGGCTGCGAGGAGTAGCAGGAGATGACGAAGAAGTCAAAGACCTGGTCCTGCAGCAGTTGATGGGGCAGGATTTTGGAAACGCCTGAACCCGGCGGCCTGGGTGAGGGCAATACATTGTAACTCTGTATACATTATGCGCTACCGATCTATGCGAGTACCAGTGTCAATTCGTGCAAGTTAAAATATGGCCGACATCAAAGCGTTGGTGGACTCAGGAGCCACCGACAACTTTATCCATCCGCAATTCGTCAAAAGGATGGGGTTGGGACAACGGGCTAGATAAGCCAAAAACATCTATAACATCGACGATACCACTAATAAAGCGGGGCAGATCACACACTACCTCACGCTTAACGTGGAAACAGGAGGAACCAAAGAGAAATGCGCTTCCTAATCACCGACATCGGCAAGGAAGACATATTGCTAGGATACCCGTGGCTCGCAACCTATGAACCAAGGTTCAGTTGGCGACACGCCACTATGACGAAAACAGCTCCCTATCGTACTACGACGGTCAACCCAAACGACAAAAACCGTACTAGCAAGGTTGCTCAACGAACAAAACGACGCAAAGTCTCACGAATGTTCACCACCGAAACAAAGAACAAATCGTGACAACGTTAGAAGAACAAGTGTATGGGCGACGATCAGCGGTCGAGCTTGCAATAGAGCCAAGCAATATACCAAGAACGTCGAAGTACCAAAAGAATACCAACAATTCGCACGGGTATTCAGCGAAGAAGAAGCAAAAAGATTCCCACCAAAACGAAGTTGCGACCACGCAATTGAATTCAAGAAGGGAGCACCAGACGTCATCGACTGCAAAGTATACCCAATGACAAGGGTAGAAGACGCAGCATGGACGAGTTTATTGACGAACAACTAGACAAGGGATATATTCGTCCCTCAAAATCCCCGTACGCATCATCTTTCTTTTTTATCAAAAAGAAGGACGGAAAGCTACGACCCGTACAGGACTATCGGAAGATCAATGAGTGGACCATACGAAACCAATACCCACTCCCCTTATTGATGATCTAGTCAGAGATCTTGGAGGAGCACAAATATTCAGCAAGCTCGACGTCCGACAAGGATACAACAACATCCGGATCAAGGAAGGAGACGAACCTAAAGCCGCATTCAAAACACGTCGGGATTATTCGAACCGACTGTCATGTACTTTGGCTTGTGAACTCACCGGCAACATTCCAAAGCTTCATGAACACCATCTATCAACCAATAATCACGAAACACGAAGCGGCCGGAACAACAATCAGGGTATATATGGACGATATTGCCATAGCAACCAAGAGGCAACCACTAGCAATCGAGAAACACCAAGACGCAGTCCGCGATGTGCTCGCCATAGCACAAAAAACGATCTCTTTTTCAAACCCGAGAAATGTGTCTTCAACGCTCCCAGTATTGATTACCTGGGGGTAATCCTTGAAGAGGGGGTGACACGCATGGACCCCATCAAAATTTCGGGCGTCCGCGATTGGCAAACACCCACATCAGTAAAGGAAGTACGATCATTCCTTGGTTTTTGCAACTTTTATCGGCAGTTTATCAGAGGATTTGCCAACATCGCCAAGCCGCTCAACGAGCTTACACGAAAAGACGAACCATGGCAGTGGGGAACAAGACATCAAAAGCGTTTGACACGCTTAAAAAACGAGTCACCACAGAACCCATATTAGCACACGCAGACCAAACCCAGCAATTCGACCTAGAAGTGGACGCGTCAGGATTTGCAGTCGGAGCGGTACTCTACAAAAAGAAACAAGACGGAAAGCGACATCCTGTGGGTTATTACTCGGCAACGCTCAACGCCGCCGAACGCAACTACGACATCTACAACCTGGAATTGTTGCCATCGTAAAGGCATTACGAAACTGGCGACACCTGTTAGCAGGCTCGCCACATAAAGTACGCATTTTCTCCGACCATCTTAACCTCAAATACTGGCGAGACCCCCAAAAGATCAGTAGGCGAATTGCCAGGGAAGTACTCGAACTCGCGGAATATTCGAGATACATCATGTCAAAGGCGCGCCAATGGACGAGCCGACGCACTATCTCGAAGACCCGATTACGATCAAGGAGAAGAAGACAACGAAGACGTCGTCGTACTACCAGACAAAATGTTTACGAACAACCACGACCACCCGGCAACAGGACGAACAGAGGATACGTAAGTGGGTCGACCCCCACTGACAAAAGCAGATGGGCTCTGGTGGTACCGAGGACAACAGCTCGTCGTAACAGGACCAATGGAGGAAATCAGAGAAGTAATCTCCACACACCACGATCCACCCATTCATGGCCATCCAGGAATCAACCGAACAACGCAATTAGTGGAGCGCCACTATTGGTGGCCAACAATGAAACAAGATATTGCGGAATACGTTCGAGGATGCGCAGAATGTCAACGATGCAAGGTCAACACACAAAAGACAAGAGCACCGTTGCAACCAATATTTCCACAGTCCGAGCGCTGCCATTCGAGGTGGTGGCACTAGATTTATTACGAAGCTTCCAGTATCAAGGGGATACGACTCGGTACTCACCGTCACAGACCATGACTGCTCCAAAGCAGCCATTTTCATACCATGCAAAGAAGAGATCTCGGGAGAAGAAACTGCGACTATACGCAAACATGTTGTAGCGCGGTTTGGACTACCCTCAAAGATCATCAGTGACAGAGACCCCCGGTTCGCGTCAAAGTTTACAAGGGAACTATGTCGCGTCCTAGGAATACGACAAAACATCTCGACAGCCTACCATCCACGAACTGATGGACAATCGGAACGACCAACCAATGGTTGGAGCAGTACCTCAGGCTTTGGGCTAACGAAGACAGAACAACTGGGCGGACCATCTGGCGCTAGCGGAGTTCGCACACAACAATTGGGCAAACGAATCTACACGCGAAACCCGTTCAAGTTACTAATGGGCTATCACCCTGTTACTAACTGGACAGATAAGAAATCGCCAATACCAAGGGTCGAAAAGACTAGAACAATTGAAGGAGATAAGAGAGCAGGCACAAATCACATGCGGCGCGCGCAACAGTCATGGATCAAGCATCGTGACACCCCCAAATACCAGATAGGGGACAGGGTCTGGCTTGAAGGACGCCACCTACGTACCAACCAGCCAACCACGAAGCTTGCGCCCAGGAGGCATGGACCGTTCCGGATCGTCCAGGTGATGTCTCCCGTGAATTATCGACTCGAGCTTCCCACGCAGTGGAGCATCCATGATGTCTTCCACACAGATCTCCTGACCCCTTACAAAGAAACGAAGACTCATGGCGTAAACTATCAACGCCCACCACCAGAATTGGTAGGAGACGTGGAAGAATACGAGGTCGAAAAAGTACTAGACTCAAGAAGGCGTGGAAGGGGGCAAACTGCAGTACCTAATCAAGTGGAAAGGCTACGCCGACTCGGACAACCAGTGGGTCCCGTGGGACGACGTATGCGGACGAAGAGATAAGGAAGTACAAACAAGCCAATCCAACTGCCGAGACTCACATAAAAGCAGTCTCAACAGGACCTTGGAGACGCATCTTCCAAACCCACTTATAACATGTCCCATGTCCCACTCACCATCATCAGCCTTGACTTCCCCAACGCAACACTCACCACGTACGACGACAACAACAATGTGGACGACCCATTCTGCTCCGCCGTCGAGCACGTCAGGGCAGCAGCAGAACGACCAAGACGAACGAGAAGCAAAGAGAGACCTGGCCGAGGCTCGCCGGCGATTCCCCACACCCGCAAGCGGAAGAGTGGAGACAGATGAGGAGGGACTACGGGTTGTTGAAGGAGGTGATGACCTCCTGGCGACTGGACAGGTAACGAGATGACGCCGCAGGAGAGACGGATGAGGATACAGAGGTTGATGAGGCAAGTATCCTCCAGCCCTCCACCGCCTTCACGTCCACCACCGCTGTCGATCGATACGACGCGAGTCCTCCGATGGCTCGTACCACGACGCCAACATTATCTGCACCAGGTGCGATAACCCAAGACTACTGTCACTGCGCTCCCATGCGCATCCCCCCGAATCCAAACGAAGAAGAAGAAGAAACACAGATTGCCACGAAACCGTGGATGACGAAGGACGAGCACCGCCGTTGCTGTCATCTACGGACCGACTGCGGAGGAAGGGTATGCCATGCGAGGGCTACCATCACGCCGAGGCACGCGACCTCACCCATCCATACGCGCCGAGGCGCCCTCTCCGTACCCTATCGCCTACCCCCAGGGCTTCGTCCTCAACAACGGGATGAACTGGGTGCCGATGGTTATCGAACGAGGGGCGTCGCATTCCCGCCCGATATGTGCGGGTGCGAATGTGCGACAACCCGGAGTTTCGGGACCATGGGGCGCCACACGCCAGTATACCGAGGGGAGATCCACGCTGAACCATGCCGAGACATGGGGCCCGCCGCTGAGTACTCCCGCGAAGATTGCAGTACTAGGAGCTGACTTCCGGGGACGGCGCCAGGTCGACGAGGCCCTTGCTCGGCTAGGGGATATCTCCCTGGCAGCCGAGGTAAGGCGCTACCGCGCGTCCCAGGAGGTCATCAAGGAGCTCGAAGCGCATCAAGCGGCTCGAGGACGACATTTTCGTCCACGTCGACCGCGCCGTCACTCGGCAAAGCGGCTGGGGGGGCTCACGCCATTTTGAGGGTACGAGACGAACACGAGACAGATGTAGGGCTGACCACAGTGCCTAACTGGGTAGTGGAGCGAGGGCGCTCACCCTTGTGAAGGGGGTGATGTAACGTCCCGGGTCATAGTAGGTATCTGACCTAACCGATAACCGAGGGGGCGTGATCAAGGGGACACTTACTGTACGATACATATGGCTGACTGACCGATTACTGTACGATGACTGATGACTGACTGATGGACTTGACTGACTGACGACTTACGATACGATGACTGTACATGTGGACGATTACCTAGCAGATTAGTAGTAGTGGCGGTCTCGCTGACGAAGGCGGATCGCTAGTAGGATATAAGGAAGCTATCGACTGTTGTAGTCGATAGCTTGGATTTCTTGTACATTCTCGACTTGTTATCAAAGCCGTGTTTCTTTCTCATCCTTCGGGGTCGCGACGCGTCACGCAACAAGCAAGACTCCGCCTTCGAGCGTTGAGACGACACTCTTCGTGCTAGAGTCAGGAAATCGCTAAGTCACCGCGTTCACCCTTAGTCGCCTAAGTCAGGCTCACGTGCTGCTCGCACGGTAACAAGTTGGCTTGGAGAAATCTGCTGCAGGACGGGGTGGTTTCTGTGTGACACCCGTCATGTTGAATGTGATTGCACGCTTAGCCTATGATAATTGGTCATGAGAGGATGGCACAAAGACGGGACACATAAAACTCACTGATTGAATGGCTAGGACGAGGGCACCAACAGGCCTGTCCATTTTGATGTCAATGTGTAATGGCATGATGCCATTGATGTAGGATCCAAGGATGGCAGAGATCAGCTTTGATTGAATATTCCCTGTGAACTGTGAAATGGTCAGGTTTGTGTTAGCACAAGCAAATGAATGAAATAAACAAACAAATGCACTGTTTGAGACTGCACATTTCCACCTGCATCTTGAACAACTCCTGTGAAGTAGAAGGGGTGGTTCTCCTCTGTGTGTGAAACAGCCCAGGTGCACCACTCCCTTTGTGCCATGGTGAAATTGCCACCTTGATCTCCAGCTTGCAGATTTGAGAATACTTTCATCTGAAGGGCCAAGAGCCCTGCATTGGCAATGCTATGACTCCAATTTGAGAGGCAGTCAAGGATCTGGATGATTGTAGTAGTTAATATGTTGATATGAGAAAAAAATGACTCACAAGTTTGTGAATCATACCACCCAATGGTGTAGTGAAATCCACTGTGTCTTCTGCAGGGAAGACAGTAGCCCAGATGCAGTTGATGTCGTCTTCAAGGGCACCTCCCAAGGAATAGTCTTGCCAAATAAAATGCAAAGGTGAGGGGCAAACACACTATTGAACTGGCATGCGATATGAGGTGGGAGGTGCCCAATTCATATCTTGTCTTTCATGTGGGGAGAATAGCCTGCTGGGGGGAGAATGAGGGAACAGATGTAGTGAGAATTATGGTAGCATATGTTCACTTCAGCTGTAGTAGGATGGGCATGTGTCAACAATGACTCAGATGATGATAATAGCTAGTGGACTCACTGTATGTGGTGCCAATTTCCTCAATGAAATGCCTCCTGGGCCTAGATAATGATGTGTATCAGAGGCACTGGTAGAGTAAGCCTCTGGTGGGCCTTCATTCTCACTGAGCCTGCCAACCTCGTTGAGTTCATCTGAGTCTGCCAAGTGTGTCCCCTTGCTGTCATAGCTGCAAGTGGAAGATGACAGGGTAGACTCGGAGCTGGCTGTAGAGCTTGAGCTGAGAGTGCGGCCTTGATCTGATGCAGGTTGTCAGGATGAGGTTCCAGATCACTCCTTCCAGTCATTGAAGGGACCAGCTTTGATTCTGAGTCCACACTTCAGCTTCTTGTTCACATGGAGCCTGCTAGAATTGATCAGAATGAGTGGTTGCTTCTGGAGTCCAACTTTATCACTCACTGTTCTTCCATGGGAGCTTTGTGCTTTTGTTGGCTTGGCTCTGGTGTTGATGGTGGACCAACATCACTTTGGATCTGTGCCTGGAGCTCACCTTTCTTGCTCTTGCTCTTGCCAGTGCTTGCCCTCTTGCACTTTTGCTTGCTTAGCTCAGGTGTTGATGGCAGGCCAACATGGCTTTGTGTCTGTTCCCTGAGCATGCCCTTCTTGCTCTTGACCACCTTCTGGCATCTCTTGTGCTGCTCATGCCCTTCACGATCACAGCCTTTGAGCTCTTCTGACTCTGGGCTTTCATCCTCAGAGGCACCACCTGTCTCAACTGTGATAGTGCTGGCTGAGATTTCACCCTCTTCAAGCTCTTTGTGCTCTTGCCGGGCATCTGAGTCATCTGAGATGAGATGATAGCTTGTCAGCTGTCTGTGAAACCATCGGCACTCAGGGCCAAACCTACCAGGACTGAGATCTCATACATGACTTGGTGGATGTTGGCAAGGTGCATGCTCTATTGCAGAAGGAGGAGGGTGGTGAGCATTCCTACACTTATCTTCCTGGGTCTGGTGTATTTCAGCTTCAATATGAGAGGCCTTCTGGATGGTTTGCTGATGGCTCTGTGCCTGGGCAAGTTGTTTGTCATCCTTAGCTGCTTGCTGAGCCTGAACTTGTTCTGTGGATTGATGTGCCTGGGGCATGTCAGGAAGGCCAGGGTGGGAAGCATGACTGGGGCACAGAGTGAATGGGAGTGGTGGTTGGGGGGGCTGTCACGAACCTATACCACGGTCCATGACAAACCCATGAACCTTAAGAGTATGCAAAGGAACGTGCACACAGAACCTGGGAAGCATCGTATTGGTCTAGTAGAACTAACCAAGATGATGCACGTGAAAGGATTAGATAATCCTCATCTTCCTATTCAAGAGAGTCCCGGTCCGAAACCGGGACTTACCAAACAAAGGATGACCAAGTAAGTTGCTAGATAAGCGGAGCTTATCAAGAGACTTGCTATTGGACAGTATATTTGGAACCCTTCTGGCATGTTCCACAAACCTCGGATAAGCAGAGCTTAACAGGGATTAATGCCATTGGGGAATATACTTAGAAACCTTCCAGAACATTCCAAGCTATCTTTAGAATCCTTCTAGAGGATTCCATGGGCCCACCTGTGGATCGGAGTTGGGCCTCCCCTAAAGTACGCACAGACCATGTATTTGGGTATATAAGCTAGGGCAATACAACGGACAATCCCTCAGACTGTCCACTTGCGACTTCCCCACTTGTACCTCCTTGTCTAAAGAGCAGCTTCCCACTATTGGGTTGTTCCTCATCCTTGTTCTGTTACTTGTGGTCCACTGTCTCCTCTCTCTGTTCTATTCCCTTGTCGGTTCGACATCAGCCACCCTGTTCCTTGTGACCTTGAGCCTTGCTGTTGCGTATAAACAGTGAGCACTCATCACAGGGGCATGAACGGAACTCAAGTTAGAGGCAAGTCCTTTTCATCCCCTCAAACTTTTACAGGACTTTGACTATGAAGAGCTACCACTACTAGTAACTGATGGGATGATACAAGGGATGATACACAGAAGCATTACTACCGACATGGTGACTTGTGTTGGTACACAATAGTGTTGCGACAGCTTAGCCAAGTGATTTTCGACTTTTGTCAAATAAAATAGCTAAAAATATGAAAATATTCATGGAGGTAGATCTCATTAAGGGCTACCTCGAGCCCAGCCAATGCTAAGCAATCCGAGCAGCCATTCTTGCTCGGCTTGAGGTTGGCTTATTTTCAAAAATAAGCCGATGTCAAGCCACGCTAAATAACTTGGAAATTGCTGCTCGGATCGCTTAGTGTTGGCTGGGCTCGAGGTAGCCCTTAATGAGATCTACCTCCATGAATATGTTCATATTTTTAGCTATTTTATTTGACAAAAGTCGAAAATCACTTAGCTAAGCCATCACAACACTATGTGACAAGTCCTGTGTTTCTCTTTGAAATTGCTGGGGCCTTTTGACTCTGGTTTCGGCTTGCAGTCAACATTCCTTGTCTTGTATCTCAGGCTTGTGATGACTTGGACTCAGGCAAGCAAATCTCAATATCTGGCATGTGTGCTCATCAAGCTGATGCCTCCCTCTCGTCTTCTACAAGCTGGGAATACAATTCCTGACACTTTGTTGCAACACAATTATGTGTTTCAACACATAACTGCATTGCCACAAAGTGTCCAACTTTAGCCAGTGGTGTCAGTTCTTCAAGTTCTTGGTACTTAAACTCTGCCCTCTGGCTGTTGGGATACACACCAATGTTGCTGTGATGAGTGTCTCACTGTTAATCGCAACAGCAAGACCAAGGATCACGAGGAGCAGGGTGGCTAACGTCGAACCAACAAGGAGATAAAACAAGGACAGGGAACAATGGACCACGAGTAACAAGACAAGGATGAGGAACAACCCAATAGTGGGAAGCTGCTCAGAAGACAGGAATGTACAAGTGGGGATGTCGCAAGTGGACAGTCTGAGGGACTGTCTGTTACATTGCTCCAGCTTATATACCTGAATACATGGTCTGTGCGTACTTTAGGGGAGGCCCAACTCCGCTCCACGGGTGGGCCCATGGAATACTCTAGAAGCGTTCTAAAGATAGCATGGAATGTGCTGGAAGGTTTCTAAGTATATCGTCCAATGGCATTAATCCCTGACAAGCTCCGCTCATCAGGTGATTGATCAACAATCTTTTTGTTGATTGATCAACAAACAAGTCATGTGAGGTCATCTGACCTTTCGCTTGGTAAGTCCCGGTTCCGGACCGGGTCTTTCTTGAATAGGAAGGAAAGGATTATCCAATCCTTTCACGTGCGTCGTCTTGGCTAGTTCCACTAGTCCAATACTTCGTATTCCTGGTTTTGTGCGCGCGTTCCCTTGCGCATTCCTGAGTATTCCGGATAAGTCACGGACCGAGGCATAGGTTCGTGACAGTTGCTGCTTCCACAAAGGCCTTGGCCCTTTACACTAAAGGCCTTCCATTGCACAGTCAAAGGGTGTAGGAAGAAGTGTTCCAGCCCTTCAGGGCTTCAACACCACATCCAGTCTATTCACAAAGTCCCAAGGGCACTTCTTCATCTGCTGTCTACATCTCACCCTAGTCAGCCTCAGCCTCCTGAGCATGAAAGTCACTCTTCCCCCTTAGCTCATGTATCCCCTCAACCACATTCTCCTCAAGGACCAACCAGTCATCCCCACCACCTCACAATCCTGATGCACCCTGTTATTTATGGATTTGTCAATAATTTGTACCTCCCCATACTGTATCACAGCCTGCACCATGCAGTGATATTGATGTTTCACTATGCTCATATGTGTCACTTATGTCACCTTAGGTACACCTTGTGACAAGGATGGCTATGACATAGAGCTTGATGGCTCCAACTTGTGATGTCACGATCTGACATCATCTCGCCTTCGGACAACGTCAAGACGCGCCATTGCATGCATGAACATTGGAAAGACTGCCAAGATTACCCAGAGGCACATAAATGGGTAGGCAAGGATCCAGAATATGACGAAGAAGAGCAGGTACGCGCTCTAGTGTGGAGTCACAGAACAGACGAAGAAGACTATATTGGAGAAGGAGAAGCGTTGAGGATTGCCCAACTTGTGAGTGGAATGCTAGTTCATGCAGAGCCCTCCAGTGCTGGCACCTCTACTGCAGGACGGATGAAGATCACGTGATTATGTCACGTGATGGTCCCGGGTCATGGCATGTATCTGACCTAAGCGATAAGTCATGGGACTCGTTGGATGGAAGATTATGGAAGACCATGGTAGGCATAAGATCGGATGCGGGATTCCCGATAGCCGAAGGTCTGGACAATTCCCAGTATGGGTCGATTCTGATGGAAGATGTTCTGATGCGCTGGTATTGCGCCGAGACACTTGTTATCTTGTGTTATGATGTCATTTGTGAGTCATATGGTTGTCTTTATCTCTGACTCATGTGAGGCTGTATGCCTCATGTACTGTATGTTTCATGATAAGCCCCTGTGGCTTGATGGACAATTCTCATTGGCAGATAAGGTTGTGAGTCGTGTTTACTATAGTTCGAGCTCAGTTAGAATACTGTCTTGGAGTACTATAAGTAGTTGGCAGGTTTCGCCAGAAGTCGATAGCTTAGTTGTCTTGAACTTCCACCTGTATTCCTCTCAGGCATAGTCAAGCATTCTTATAGCAGAGTCATTGGTCATTGTGACTATTCTTCTCTCATTATTCACTTGTGTCAAGAGTTATCTTCAAGTGACGCGATATAAGGGGACCATCTGTGGTTATTCCCCCTTTTCGAGTATTTCCTAGGTTGCAAGCCGTGCGCTTGACCAGTAGTCGATAGCAGGAAAGCCTTCAGGTTCAAGTCGAACCAGCGATTGTTGGAATCGTGACATGTGACCTCCTGTTGACATGTTGGAGCCAATAGGCTTTTATCCATTTGAGACATGAGCTGAATTTGAATTGACAGAATTTCTATACTCTGAGGTCAAAATGTTGGCTGAGAAGATTGACAAACTCATGGAAATCCTTGCAGCACTGTACCCAGAATGCACCCCAAGTATTGCTAACCACAGGGAGCTTTATAGGCTTACTGACAGCATCCCGCAGGAAGACATTGCATGGGACAGCTTCTCTGTCCAATACAAGCATGCACTCCTTCAACCCAGTGCATGAAGGTTTCTGTGGATGGACCAGAAATATGAGGTCTGGTTCCGCAATCCCCTCATCATGCTCAAAAATCAGCTTTGCAACCTGGACTTCAAGGATGAGATAGACTATGCCCCAAAGCAGATATATTACAGGGGCAAACATCACTATCAAAATTTAATGTCAGGGAACTGGGCTTTGGAGCAAGCAGTGAGTCCAAACTTATCGCGTTCAGATATATCTCTGACTCTTCCAGGTCCACACATGGTGCCCTCTTTGTGCCTGTCATTCTTGGAAGTGACAAGACCACTGTATCTGTTGCGACTGGCCAGAATGACTACTACCCCCTCTACATATCACTCAGCAATGTTCACAACTCAGTACATTGTGCCCATTGCAATGCACTCTCACTCCTGGGATTTCTAGCCATACCAAAGAGTATGTTTCGTGTTACCTTGTATCAGAGCCAGTACTGATGAAGCCACATATCTTAAGCCACATGTGAATATGCTGACAAGACTGACTACTGCAAGTTTTGACAACAGCTTTTTCATTCATCCCTGGAGACAATCCTCTTGCCACTCTGTCCACACACACTGAGGCCATGAATTACCATGTGTGCTGATGGTCAATACTGACATGTAATTTATGGCCTCGGTCCCTATATCGCTGACTACCCTGAGCAAGTGTTGCTTGTGTGCATTGTTCAAAATTGGTGCCCCAAGTATGTACTTTAGCTTTCTCATAACCAGAGTGAACTCACATGTTCTGAGATGCACAGCAGCCCCTAACAATCTTGACACAACAAGTGCCATCCCCCAGACACATGCCCACATCGATGCCTTGGTCAACACAGGAGGTGTCAAGCTACAAGAGCTGTGGGATGACTATGGTATTGTTGGGGACATCATTGTGAGTACTGCACTTTACTATTCAGGTCTTCTGACTCATTTCTAGCATGTCATTGCAGCCATTCAAAATGTCCTTCCCAAGGGCCAATATCCATGAGCTCCTGTTTCTGGACCTTCTCCACCAGTTCATCAAAGGTACATACAAGGACCACCTTGTTAAGTGGGTCGAGATGTACATCATGGAAAACCATGTGAAGGCTCAGGCTGACCTCATTCTTGTGGATATTGATTGATGGTGGGTGCTATTATTACTCCTTCATGGTGAAACTACGCTAACACTTCATTGGTACAAGATTTGCTGTTATACCATCCTTTCCGGGTCTTCGCCACTTTCACCAAGGCTGTGGCTTTAAACAGTGGATGGGAGATGACTCAAAAGGGCTGATGAAGGTATGTTTCCTTTGCTATTCTAGTGACAAGTCCTTACTTGATTGTCACGCAACAACCATGGGTCTATTTACCAGCAATTGCTGGACACCTTCCCAAGAAGATGGTCCAGGCTGTTGCAGCACTGATTGACTTCTGCTATCTTGTGCGCAGAAATACCATTGACGAAGACACCCTCACCATCATTTAGGATACCCTGGATCGGTTTCATGAGCATTGTGAAGTCTTTCATGAACTCAGTGTTGTGCCTGATGGCTTCTCCTTGCCCTGCCAACATTCAATCTCACACTACCCTTTCCTTATCACTCAATTCAGAGCCCCCAATGGGGTGTGTTCATCGATCACTGAGTCAAAGCACAAGACAGCTGTCAAGGATGCCTTTCACCAGTCAAATCAAAACAAGCCAATGGGCCAGATGCTGGTCACAAACCAGCACATTGACAAGCTAGCAGCAGCATGCATTGACTTTGCATCAAGGGGCATGCTAGATGGCCCCAGCGTGGTAGGTCCACTCTTGGACCTTGTGCATGCATGGTACCCTCCACCTCAGGCTGACAACAGTAATATTTGAGCTGCATCTCCAGTGAGTAGGGTATCACCACAGCCAGAGCAACACAATGAAGAATTAGATGAAGCTGGGGCTGTCAATGATATTGTAGATGAGCCAGAGTCCTACTCAGAAATCAGCCTTGTGAAGATGTATGGTATGTGGGCCAATTTTGTCTTGCAGATGTAGACGTGCTGACTAGACCACAAAAGTTTGCAAGCTTTCCTGAGACATCATATCCCTTGCAAGAGCAATCCAAGAGCCGGAACTTCCACTCCTCATATGAGACTTTCTCTACACCTGTTTACACCCACAGTCACTGATTCCAGCATCACAGATAGCTCAAGTTGAGCTCCCACCACTTCTTGGCAAGGTGTTTGTGTACAGGTCTGTGCATGCAGTCTTTTATGCACCAAGTGATCTCTCAGGGCTTGGTGGACTGCACCACGAGTGTATTTGTTCAACACCCTCATGGTATGATGGGCCTGCATGCAGAGACTGTGTGTTTGTGGGAAACACAGATCTCCCAGATGCACCTGGGATGAGAGGTCTTCTCATCGCTTGTGTCCATCTTTTCTTTTCATTCATTCAAGATGGGACAAAATACCCTTGTGCACTGGTGCACTGGTTCTCTATTGTTGGAGACATGCCATGCAACAAGACAGGGATGTGGGTGGTGGCACCTGATTTTCAAGGTGGCAAGCCATGCCTTGAGTGATCCACCTTGACACCATCCTTTGAGGTGCACATTTAATTGGTATTTATGGTGCTGATCTCCTTCCAAATGACCTGGAGTTCACTTTTGATAAATCTTTAGATGTATTTCCTTCATTTTATGTCAATAACTATGTAGACCATCATGCACACAAGATAGCATTTTAAAAATATATTTCAATTGTTCTAGTCAAAGAATGAAACAACTCAAAGAAGGAAATAACTCAGACACAAATAAGGAAATGACTAAAAGAAGGAAACAGCTAAAAGTCTCAAGGGACTCAATGTTCTAAACACGAGTGCAAACTTGAAACAACTAAAAAGGGCTGTCAAAAAGGGGTGACAGGAACTTCGAAAGGGGAAAGGGTCTAAAGCTATGTAAAGTTACCCTCAAAGTGCTTGTATTTTTACTGATGTGTTGTGCAACAAAGCATTTGGCCCTGAAACTTAGATACACTGCTGAGATCTGATAAACAAGATGTATTGACCTGCTTAGCCTCAGTCAAAATCCCTGGAAGGTACCAGGCCAATATGATGCTGTGCCTGTCAACAATAATGCAGGGCCTTGATATGTTGTTGCCAGCAGCTAAGTCACCACAAGAAGGGTATTGCCTTCTAAGTGAGGCATTGGCAGTCATCACATTCTTTGTCCCTTTTAAAGAATAGTTTTTCAGCAGGTTCTGCAAATACTGTACAGCATCCCAGTGAACTTTCACTGCCTAAGCTATGTTTGTGATGAGTGTCTCACTGTTTATACGCAACAGAGAGACCAAGGATCACAAGGAACAGGGTGGCTAACATTGAACCAACAAGGGAATAGAACAGGGATAAAAGACAATGGACCATGAGTAGCAAGACAAGGATGTGGAACAACCCAATGGTGGGAAGCTGCACAGTAGACAAAGAATGATACAAGTGGGGATGTCACAAGTGGACAGTCTGAGGGACTGTCTGTTACATTGCTCCAGCTTATATACTCGAATACATGGTTTGTGTGTACTTTAGGGGAGGCCCAACTCAGATCCATGGGTGGGCCCATGCAATACTCTAGAAGGACTCTAAAGATAGCATGGAATGTCCTGGAAGGTTTCTAAGAATATTACCCAATGGCATTAATCCCTGTTAAGCTCCGCTTATCAGGGGGTTTGTGGAACATGCCAGAAGGGTTCCAAATATACTGTCCAATAACAAGTCTCTGATAAGCTCCGCTTATCCAGTGACTTACTCAGTCATCCTTTGCTTGGTAAGTCCCGGTTCTGGACCAGACCTTTCTTGAATAGGAAGGTGAGGATTATCCAATCCTTTCACATGTGTCGTCTTGGCTAGTTCTACTAGGCCAATACTCTGCTTCCCAGGTTTTGTGTGTGTGTTTCCTTGCACACTCTTGAGGTTCATGGGTTTGTCACAGGCCAAGGTATAGGTTCGTGACACTTACCCCACCTTTTCCCCCTTGTCTTCTCTTTCTGTCTCTTCCCCTGCCCATCTTCACTCCTCTTTCCTCTTTTTCTTCATGTCAACTGTTGCTGGTTGCAAGGACGAACCTGATGTGGACATACTGGCTGACGACAATGACAACAACAACAACATGTACCCCTCCCCCTCTCAAGTCTCTGGAAAACACCCCTCCTGCATGTCAAGCATGAGTGTGCCCTCTAGCAACTAAACTGTCGCCACGCCTTCATCTCTTTCTCAGCCTTCTGGTCTTCCTGTGGTTGCTATCACTGGACTCACTCACGATGAACTTTGCCTCAATGCAGAGTTCTTGAAGTACATCAATCTTGTCGATGTCCTTCTCAAGATGTGGGAGCAACCTCCTGCACATCATAAGCTATTTTATTATTCATTTTTTCAGACTTCCATTAATTTATTTAGCCTCTCCAGCTCCCAGTCCAGCTGGATCGTCCCTGTGCCTGAGCAGCTCAGCATCTCAAATCTCTTCTTGTGGCTGCAAGCCCACTCTTCCCCTCCCTTTCCCTCATCCCTCTGTTCACCCCTCTTATTATCCACCAACTGTCCTTTGGCTTTTCAACAACTGCAAGACCGACCCTTCTGTGCACCTCTCTGCCAGCAACATGTCCCACCCCCCATGCGGGATATCATCTGACATGAGGATGGGCAAGTTATTACCGTTGACAAGTGGAAGATGATCTGACAGTCTGCAGTCATTGTCGCTCACACACATTTGGATGTTCTCAGTACCAGTCACCTCCCCACTTCAGCCGCTTCCATGCCTTGGAAGAAGGTATTTTACAGGCACCACTTCCTGAAGGAGTGGCTGCAGGCTGTGAGGGCACTTGAAGTTCTTGCTCCTCTCCTTTCCCTCTGTGGTGGCACTTGGAAGGCCGAGAAGACACTCACTTTGGTCTTGCAAGACAAGCCTTGCAACCTCCTTCCCATGCACCACATACCTCAACTCCTGCCCTCATTTCTTCACATTCTCATGCCTCAACTCTGGCTTTCCCTTGTCTCACTCTTGTGCACACTCTGCACACTCTGCCCACTCTTGTCCACACTCTGCACACTCTCATGCATTAACTCCTGGCATCCCTCCTTCCAGTGTTGTCAGCGGTTGATTATCCAGCAATGTCCCTGCAAGTGCTGCCTCATCTGCCTGCTCAACACAGGTGTCACCTCATCAGGCTGCATTGAAGTCAATGGTTCAAGCATGGCCTGTTTCAGGGCCATCACAACTGGCAGTGGCAAGCAAGGCTGTTGCCCCCAAGATCAAGCACAGGCGTGAACTGAGCCCCCTGCAAAACAAGAAAAGGGCAAAGGGTAGTGATGGTAAGTGATGGTTGATGGTCTTTCTTTTGTTAAGTAACTAACAGCTATTAGAACCCACACCAGAGGAGCCATCTTCGTCCCCTCGTCCAGCTTTCCTTTCCCTCGTGCAAGAGGGTGTGGCCTCCGTGAGTATTTCACTTTCTTTATTACAATTTTGCTAACATTTTCTCTCCCAACCGTCATCCACTGTCATTTCCCAGAGTTTGCAAGCAAACACTGTTCCCACTGTGGACCGTGCTGAACCCCTGCCTCCCAAGACACCTCATGTGAAGGCCTCACACAAGGGTGCATCCACGTGTCGGGCTATGGCTAAGACTCATGTGGCGCCATCTGACGCTGACACGGATGCAATGCCATTGGCATCCGAGGATTCGGCGGGTAAGGATGGAACTTCAGACCCCAAGGTAAGTTTTCATGCTTGAGTTTTATTATACTATATTAACAACATATCTAGGGTTCTGGTGACGATGCTTTCTGAATTGAAAACCTCACATGGGATGAGCTCTTGGAATGGGTTGGGAGCACAACATTGAGTTGCAGGGTAAGCGGGCAAGCAAGAAAGGTGAGTCAGGCCCTTTGGCTGGGACGATCAACAAATACTGACCATGTTACAGACATCATCAAGGCCATCATGCAGGCACCCCAGTTGGAGCAGCCATCCCAGGAGGAGCTTGAGGCCCTCATCAATAAAGTAAGTCCACATTTTTTATTCTCAAACCTCTGCTGATGCTCCCCACAGCACAAATCTAAATGCAATGCCAAGACTGCATAGTTCAATGCAGCCTGGCTCATACATACATTCATTCACCAGTCAATGAGACACACAGGTCAATGAGACAAACTTCATTTTTGAGCTTAAATCTTCTTTGATTGTCTTCATCTCTCTTTCATTATCTTCATGTATCCTGTGAATATCTGATTCCAAATTTCTGAAGTAATACACTATTCCGATCTTTCATTCTCCACTAGTTAAGTAAACTTTGAGGTTAAAGTGAATATGATTTCGAGGGTTTGTGGGCACAAATGATGGAAAAGCATTGTTTTGTTTAATGGTATCACAGAAGGTACTCAACACATTGGTTCAGAGACATTTCTAAGTCCATTGGGCTTTGTGGTGTTCCGAAAATGAGTGAAACCATGAAATTTTGCTATGAATACACAATCACATCAGGTCACACTGAGTCACACTGAGTCACATCACAATTGCCACTTTCAGAATGTCCTCCCAGTGATATCAGGGCCCCAAATACCATGGTCAATCATGCAAAATCCAATGTCCTCAAGTCTCAAATTGCTAGGCAATGGAAGGACAACTTAATGGCTCAAGCAGTTGCTCTTTACCAGGAGGAAAAGGCCAAGACTTCTGGGGGAAAGCCAGCTTCACTCCATGCAGTCTGCAAAGCTGTCTCTGATGACTACTTTTCGAGAACACAAATCCAAATACATCTGGACCACAACACCTTATCCAGGCTGAGCAATGGAGGGAGAAGTCTCACAGAAACCAATGCAAAGAAGTGCTGGTTGACGGGCAAAGAACAGGAGGTTATTGTCACGGTTTGACATGTTACGGACTAACAATCATCATCATTACGAAGTCTCGGAGTTCGGGACGCTTACTACTTGGTTATGACTACGATAGTAAGCCATTATTAGTCATGGACACTTACGCGTCGCCGGCATTTGGGTTCGCCAGTGTTTCAGGATAGATAATGACTCATTCCTAGGATAGTCGTACTAGGGTTCAGTATTCTAAGCTGCACTTTAAAGCCAGTGTGTAACTGTATATAAGTCGTGTAGTGAAGACCAAGACTCTCTAGCTTGGTCTTCTTGAATCATCACCGCTTGTCTCTTCTTCTTCCAATCATTCGATTGAAGCTTGTCCTTCGGGATACCCTAGTGTCAACCAAGTGACCTAGTGGCTGTGCAACTCAGCTAAGTTGCCCGTGTTCAGCAATATTCATCCATATACTCGAGTATCACGCCGCAGATCGGTTCAAGTCGAATCAGCGTTAGGTGATAACGCTACATTAAGACCAAGCTTCAAAGTGGCGTCATCAGAAACTACACGAGAACGGTGTCGCCTCGGTGACAGCTTTTGGTTTGAACACAGAGGCACTGACAACGTACCACAACGATTTCGCAAGAATACAGAATACCGGTATAGTACAACTACAGGTACTACCGGATATCACGCTAGGAGTCGAGAAGACAACCGATCCGTCGCAGTTGAGTTTGTCTACGATCAATACGTTTGGGTTGAAGTTCGCTGGTTTCAACCAAGGACAGGAAATGGAGAGTGGGAAGGTTTCCGAACAGCCTTAGAAGATTTAGGCTGTGACATCTACATCAACGAACTCACACAAGAGGAAGTACAAGAGTTAGAAAACATAGTTGCAACCGGCAAACAGTCCACTACACCACCCCCATCACCAAGTACCAAGAGTAACGCATCTCTTGACGCTAGAATATCCTCTCCATCACAACAAGGACTCAACTTAGCAATCGCTACAGAATCATTACGCCTAGGAGCAATGGCGACCCTTACCTCTCATGTTCAAACTCAGGCTGCCACGGAAAGTTCATCCGCACAACCAATTTACTCGCTCACTACTTCACCAATAGCACCAACCGTTACGGCATTTCGAGCACTTATGGATCCTCAAAATCAAGCACCCCCTCCAAACCCTCCTCCAGCAGGAGGAGGCAGTAATGGTGGAGGAGGTGGTAATGGTGGAGGAGGTGGTAATGGTGGAGGAGGTGGTAATGGTGGAGGAGGTGGTAATGGTGGAGGAGGTGGTAATGGTGGAGGAGGTGGTAATGGTGGAGGAGGTGGTAATGGTGGAGGAGGTGGTAATGGTGGAGGAGGTGGTAATGGTGGAGGAGGCGGTAATGGTGGAGGAGGTGGTGGAGCAGGACCACCTTTCGGGAACCCGCCAGCTCGAATACCAGCAGCGCAAGCACCCTTACCAGTGGTACATGACAAATTTTGTGGCAATCCACCCGCGGTCTTCACAGGTGACCGCAGGAAAGCAGAAGAATTCCTCATGCAATGGAGTCTATATGAAGGAATCAATTCAACCCATTCTATCATGCGCAGTCCCTATCAAAAAGCTATGTTATTTCTCACCTACATACAGGGAACTGCAGTAACCGAATGGGTAGGATCAATGGTGGCTTGGCTACGAGTCCAAGTCGATGTCAACGGACGGGACCCCCTTGACAACTGGTTGTGGTACAACACCCATTCCTCATTTATGAGGCAATACACAGATACTCTTAAAGAAGAGAAAGCACAAACGGAATTGAGAAGAGGTATCAGAATGGAAAGAGGAGACATTGACGCGTACGTGGCGAAATTCGAACAACTGGTCAGATATGCTGGCTATAACATAGATCAACCAATGGTTCTCGATCTATTCGCAAATGGACTGCCAAACAAGTTACAAGAAACCATCTATCTTCATGACGATCCTACAGACTATGAGGATTGGAAAAGAGCAGCCATTAAACGCCAAGGTCAATACCTCCATCTGAAGAACAAAATCGATCAATACAAGATACAACCTCGACCATCACCACCAACTCAAACAAATTGGAGACAGTTTAGACGACATCCCGATGCAATGGATACATCGGCGGATCGAGCTCGCGCTAGAGGACGGTTGGCGCACACAGAAGACGTATTGGCCCAACCAAGGCCTTACCTTAACAATCCTCGACCTCCGTTCAAACCTTGTGAAGGGTTCCTGCAGAGGCGACAACCCCCAGATCTTAGGGAAGTAATTTTCTATAATTGTCAAAAGAAAGGACACCTCAGTCGCAATTGTTCCCAGCCACGTCAACCACGTAATCCACCTAGGCCTTTCAGCAATTCCAGAGGCGTAGAAGTGGTGGATGATCGTTCTGAAATTGGAGAAGATCTCCATATCGCTCAAATGGTGGCGGACAATCATACCACTGAAGAAAGGAAGAATGATTGGTTGCGAACAGCAGCTAATGAAACTGAAGAGTTCAAAGCATTGGCGATGCAGGAGTTGATGGGGAACAAGGATTTTGGGGACGCCTAAACCCGACGGCCTGGGTGAGGGCATTACGTTGTAACGCTGTATACATAACTCGCTTCCGTTCTATGCGAATTCCAGTATCAATCCGAACCAGCAGCAACAAGGCCGACATGAAAACATTAGTGGATTCAGGAGCGACGGACAATTTCATAAATCCACGATTCGTGAAAAGAATGGGGTTGGGAGTGGCCCTACTACCACATCCGAAACAATTATTCAATATTGATGACACTCACAACAAAAAGGGATCAGTCACTCATTTTGTCGACTTACAAATATTGACAAAAGGAGTTAGTAGGAAAATGAGATTCCTCCTCGCAGATATCGGAAAAGAGGATCTTCTCCTGGGATATCCATGGCTCAGTACCTTCGAACCAAAATTCAGTTGGAAACATGGGACCATCGATGAAGAAGCATTACCAGTCATAATCAAATCCTGTCACCCCATGATCAACACCAGCGTAGTAGCCCACGTACTTTCAGAGGCAAACAAACATAACATCATAGCTAAATTGGAAACGCAATGTTCTATCAGAGGAGCAGCTACTGATCTCGCTATCGCCGCAGGACCAAAAGAAGAAATCACAATTCCGGAGGAATATGACAAATTCAAAAGAGTTTTTAGCGAAGAAGAATCCCATCGATTTCCCCCTTCTCGGGAATGGGATCATGCAATTGAGTTCAAAGCGAACACTCCAGACCACATCAATTGTTCCATATACGAATTGTCACAATTGGAAGACAAACCATTGCGAGAGTTCATAACGGAACATCTCAACAAAGGGTATATCAGACCCTCTAAATCGCAGTACGCATCACCATTCTTCTTTGTAAAAAAGAAGGACGGAAAACTACGTCCGGTACAGGATTACCGAAGGATTAACGAGTTTACAATCCGCAACAATTACCCGTTACCGTTAATCCAAACTCTTATCAAAGACCTTAGCGGCGCACACATTTACACCAAACTTGATGTACGATGGGGATACAACAACATCCGCATCAAAGCGGGAGACGAACATAAAGCAGCATTCAAAACACCCTATGGGCTCTTCGAACCCACAGTAATGTTTTTTGGACTGACAAACTTGCCAGCTACATTCCAGTCGATGATGAATCACATATACAGAGACACGATTGCCAAACACGACGAAAAGGGGACCACTATTCGTGTCTACATGGACGATATCAGTATCGCTACCAGGACAAACCTCGCCGACCACATCAAGGCAGTCCGAGACGTCCTGAAAGTGGCAGCAAAGTATGACTTATTTTTCAAGCCGGCGAAGTGCACCTTCCACTCGACATCCCTCGATTACCTGGGGGTAATCCTTGAAAAAGGGGTAACACGTATGGACCTCATCAAAATTGCAGGCATAAAGGATTGGCCAATGCCAAACAAAGTTAAGGACGTACGATCTTTTCTAGGATTTTGCAATTTTTACCGCCTGTTTATCAAAGGGTTCGCATCAATCGCCAAACCACTAAACGAACTCACGAAGAAAGCCATGGAATGGCACTGGGGCCCAACAGAACAACACGCGTTTAACACACTAAAAAGACGCGTCACAAGTGAACCGGTACTTGCACATCCGGTATTACAAGATCAATTCGAACTAGAAGTAGATGCATCAGGATTCGCGGTGGGAGCGGTGTTACTCCAAAAGAAAACTGATGGCAAAAGACACCCCGTAGGCTATTATTCTGCAACATTGAACGCGGCAGAGCAAAACTATGATATCTACGACCTTGAACTACTGGCAATAGTCAAGGCGTTACGTCACTGGAGACCTTTGTTAGCGGGATCACACCACAAAATCAAGGTATTTTCGGATCACATGAACTTGCGATATTGGAGGGAACCTCAGAAGATTAGTCGACAAGTGGCAAGGGAAGTACTGGAATTATCAGAATACAATCTCGAAATTCACCACATAAAAGGAACGGCAAATGGACGAGCCGATGCGTTATCAAGACGACCCGATTACGAACACGGGGAACAAGATAACGAAAATGTTACGGTGTTACCAGATAAACTGTTCATAAGAAATACAACCACACACCGTACTGGGATGCCCCTCCAATCGTCAACAACCTTTTCAGTGGAGGAAATGACGTCAAATAAGGACAAGGAAGCGCAAGACGAAAGTATCATCAAACCATGGGTGGATCCTCATAAACTCAAGAGGATCAACGGAATATGGTACAAAGAAGGCAGAAGAGTGATTACCAAGGGAAGTGAAGAGTGAAAGTCAATCATCGCCGCTCATCATGATACCCCAGTACATGGTCATCCAGGGATCAGCAAAACTGGCAAAATAGTAGAATGATACTATTGGTGGCCCACAATACGACAAGACGTATTAGCATACGTTAGAGGCTGCGCGGAATGCCAATGACACAAAATCAATAATCGCCCTATTAGGGCTTCATTACAACCTATATTTCCTAAACCGGAAGCTATGCCCTTCGAGACTATTGCTCTCGACTTCATCACTAAATTACCCATTGCACAGGGTTACGATTCGATCCTTACAGTCACGGATCACAACTGTACCAAGGCATCCGTGTTTATTCCTTGTAATGAGGAGATCAACGCAGAAGAAACAGCGGTGCTGTACATCAAACATGTGTTCATGCGGTATGGATTACCAAATAAAATCATTAGCGACAGAGATCCCAGATTCGCATCCAAGTTCACAAGAGAACTATGCAAACAACTTGGATAAACCAGAACATATCTACCACATATCACCATCGTACAGACGGACAGTCAGAACGAACTAATCAATGGCTTGAACAATATCTCCGTTTTTGGGTAAATGAACGACAAGACAATTGGAATCTTTATCTTCCAATAGCAGAGTTCACGCATAACAATTGGCCTAACGAAGCCACAGGGCAGTCTCCATTCTTCCTATTGATGGGGCATAATCCCCGTGCTGATTGGAATTCAACGCCCAGCCCTATGCCGCAAGTGGCGTTGCGCCTCGATCAATTCAAACAGGCACGGGAACACGCTCAAAAACAAATTGTCAAGGCCCAGAAGTCATGGGTATCACATAAAGATATGCCCAAGTTCCAAATAGGGGATCGTGTATGGCTAGAAGGGCGTCACCTGAGGACTCATCAACCAAGCGCCAAGCTTGCGCCCAAACGACATGGACCCTTCCAGATCGTTCAGGTGATGTCCCCTGTCAACTATCGATTGGAATTACCCACCAAGTGGAGCATTCATGACGTGTTTCATATCGATCTTCTCACCCCCTATCGTGAGACTTCCTTTCACGGACCAAATTTCTCAAGACCTCCTCCTGAATTAATCGAAGGCAAAGAGGAATATGAAATCGAGAAGATTCTAGACCAACGGCAATTTGGCAGAACAAGGCGCAAACAATTCCTTATCAAATGGAAGGGTACCCAGACTCGGAGTCGCAGTGGGTCAACGCCACTGACGTACATGCCCCTGACACCTTAGCTGAGTTCAAACGGATTCTGAATTCCAGTCCCTCACGTATAAAGACAGGCCATTCACTGGATGAAGCACATCAGTTCTTCCTTCGTCGAACAATGTCCACTTCCCCTACTGCTGCATCCATTACTTCACAAACATCTTATCATCTCCCCACTGTTACTCAACCGACATATGCCGAAGTCGCTGCTGCCTTTCGATGCATCGGACCTGGGGACTTCATCCCCGAAACCCCTGATGTATGCAGACACGACTCTGGAGGATTGGAGGAAATCTCATCGGAAGTGGAGGAGGGAGCTCCTACTCGCGTTGAGAATCTCATTGTTCCACAAACGCTTGTCAAGGTTCCAAGCGTCTCCAACATCGACGACGTGGTCAGAGTTTGTGGAAGTTGTAAGCAGACCGCCCTGTCATGTCCAGGCCATTCTGACGCCAAAGACTCCCACATCCACTACGATTGCGGACAACTCATCTACAATTGTACATGTAACAACGACCCCGTCAAAATCCCTCCACCGCCAACGCCTCGATATGTCAATGTCGACCCCCCTACCAACGTCATCATGGACCCCGCAACGTCCTGGGGTATTCACATCCGTGCCACCCTCCGAGCTCGGGAGCCTGACTCGGACAAAGAAAACCAAGATCCCCGCCAAGTATCGGAATCCCAAGATGAAGGGATACCACTTGTGCCGAGGAGGGCGAGGCGAGGAAGAAGAGCTGGTGTGGGAGCATCAAAAGAAAGCCCTTGCTTCCCTGACTACCGAGGAGGCGGAGCTCCAGCTGACCAACAGCGCACTCGGGACAAAGCTGACGCCCCCGATGGATTCGAACTAAATATTCCCCCTAGATTTATCAACTTCCGCATGACCGAGAATGGTCATGTCACTGTCGCCAAATATATCCATGTGATGCCGGGTAACAACCCCATCGTGTACGGATGTATGAAGAAGGGAGGGGAGATCCAACAAGGTGAAGTCCACGCCGCTCCTGATCTCGATGCCGTGGATAACGACCGCCATTATACGCATGACCAAATGCGGTATTTGCGACAGGATTTTGGTGATTGCCATGGGGTTGACTTGGCCATGGGGCAGATCCCTGATCGGTCACTATGGGCGGAGGACCTTCGATACCGTGCTGTTACCAGCCGGTACTCCGAACTTGCGGAACAAATCACTGCTCTGGAAAATGTGCAGTATGTGGTTGGTAATGAAGTCAGGAAGTGCACACGTCGGTTGGAGGAGGCTAATGGACTACAGCGGATCATGGATCAGGAGGTTTCAATCAGTCAAGGTGCGACTATTATCCCTTGGGTGTTTGAACGAGGACATTCTACCTGAAAAAGGGGTAATGTCACGGTTTGACATGTTACGGACTAACAATCATCATCATTACGAAG
>WITN01000942.1:0-31977 GCA_015025155.1 Lactarius quietus | reverse complement strand
ATGAAACCAAGACTGGTCATATTGAGGACATACATGATGCATGACATAATGAATGAGATATGATGGACATGCAATGGTATGAGGTGTAAGTCATATGAGATAGAATCTGAATTGATGGCTATGCACAGAGATCAATGCATAGCTGGGATATGGATATGTGCAATAAACTATGGTAATGTACAAAGGCATACTGTGGGGTGGTATGAACTGCTTGATATGTTAGGTATGCATACATCTCAATTCATCGCCCAGATATGCATGTCTGAGAATTGACTATGCTAATGTGCCAAGGCTTGCTGTTGGGTATCCTGATATGCTTTCTATGATAGCTATGAATCCATCTGAAATGGTGTCCCAGACATAAAGAAAGATGGAATATGGCTATGTACCAAGACATGGTTTTCAGTGGACCACACGTCTTGCTAACATAGCTATGTATACATCTTACTCCATTGTTCAGATGTACATATGTGCCAAAGATATGGTAGGGTGGTCCACCCCACCACTTATCATAGGTATGTATATATCACAAACCATTGCACAGATATAGGAAATGAGATGGAGCACAAAGACATGGTTTCGAGTGGTCCGCCCTCCTTGGATTGATAGGTATGTAAGATCTCAATTGATTGCACATATGTATAAAATGAAAGGGAACATGGATATGAGTGGTCTGGCATCATGTCAATGAGGGCTATGAATACATCTCCATTCATTGCATGAAAACATGAAATGAGACAGTATGTTTATGTACCAATCCATTACTTCCACTGGTCTGCGCTCCTTGCAATGATAACTATGTATGGATCTCAATCCATTGCACAGATGTACACATTGAGATAGAGCATGATCACGTACCAAGACATGGATTTGAGTGGACCATCCTCATGGGAATGAGATATATGAATACATCTTGATGAATTACCCAGACTTGGAATATGTTCATGTACTGACACATTGTCTCGAGTGGACCGCTCTCCCTTCAATGATAGCTATGTATGCATCTCAATCCATTGCAGCCTGATGTTGCATCGACTACATGTACTGGCACTCCATGACATGAGTGATCAATGATACAAGGTATCAGAAGAGGTGAATTCAAATTACTAAGATACAATATAGGGACATGTACATCAGTTAGGACAATAGGATGGATTGCACATTGTAGTGCTTTAATGGAGACTTGGTAATAGGAGAAAGAGCATGGATGGAGCTTTGAGAAAGCTCCTCCCAAGAATGCATCTGGTATGATGCATATGCTTCATGCCCTTTAAGTGAGCTCTGTGTAGCAGTGAGCATAAGACCCCTCCATATCTCTGCCTTAGAATGAAAATATGCAGGAATCCAATGAGCTTCATTATGTATACTGTCCTCTCTTCCAACCATCTTTCAAATTGTGCTTGGCACCACCAGTGCACCCTGTCAACTGGTGATTGAAGTGTGAGCAATGAATGTGAGAGAATGCACAATGGTTTACATCATGCATCCATGTCCATCATCATCTGAGGCCTGCCAAAGCTCCAATCAGGATTGCTGTCTGTTGTTGCCACGCTTCTCTGAACCAAGCACAAGGGTTGCCACATGAAGATCATCAGGGAAAGCTGAGGAGGTTCGACCAGTCGGGTATACATCTGAAGTGCCTCATAAGCATCCCTTGCCATGCAGTATATGCGTGCATGCTCTTGGATGGATTTCTCACACTGTAGATGGCATTCCATGCAGGGTCTTTGTTTTCTGGGTGTTGGCGGTTGTACTGAGGCAAACAGTGCAGATTTGTACCCAAGTCCAGGCAGATGTTGTGAATGGCATCATTGGCCTGTGAATGAGTAGCAGGCCTCCTTAACTGCAAGGGATTGTACACCATGGCAATACACCAATCCAGTCCAAGGGATGATGGCAAAGAAGTGGACATACTCAGGGTTGGGATTCAATCAGAGACATCTGAAGGATTGGATGGATGTAATAGGAGGGCTCAGCATGGTCAGGATCTGTGTCTTTTGGGTATTCGGTCACCGCCATGTCAAACTCTTCATAATCACCCAATGCTGAGATTGGGGAATCATCTGTGGATATTGGTGGAGGAAAATTGGGCTTGATTCTCAAAGCATCGATGAGCCTTTGCAGCGATGCCTCTTGCTTTCAATGGATGTGCTTCAGTGGTCAGCTTTGAGCCATGTGCTCTGAGCTGACATCTAATGATCATTCTGAGAACATGGAACATTAGCAGGTGGTGAGTACATGCATCACTTCACTTACTGCAGCTCCTGTATCTTGATGCCAGATGCAATCCATGATGCTTGACCATTGGTGAACCTATCTCCATCTTCATCAGGGACAGTGGTGTTGCTGAATGTGATGATTAGAAACAGATCATGACATATGCAATGTCCATACACTTGGCTGTGGAGGTATCATATATGTCCATTGAAGTGACATCAATGGTTCTGTTCTGCTGAGCATGCCTCTCAACAGCAAGCCATTGAGTGATATGTTTCTCCAATCGACTGCTCAGAGCAGCAAATGCCTCAGCACTAAGGTCCATGGATGCGTTGAGACGCTTCCAGCGATTCAGAAGTGAGGGCACTAGATATGAGTATCAGTATGAGGGGAAGGAACACATTTGAAGCATAAGTGATACATACCAATGTGAATCATCTTCTTGAAATTGGAATGGTTCATGTGTGCATCCAATACTTCCTGTCGATGAACCAGGACATTCCTCGAATGCTTCGAGAGATGTGATTAAGGGGTGCCCAGAGAGACTCAATGATTTCCCCATCAACCTGCTTCGCACCAGGAATGTAGCTGGGTGAAAATCTAGGAAGACAGGAATCTTTATGTCCATGAATATGGAACAGGCCAATGCCAGTGCGAAGCTCAGGGAGCTGGAGATGGATAACTCTGGGCTTGCCTCAACCCTGTCTTGAAGATGGACTCCATATTGACACATGATGTCATACATGACCAAAGCTACAGGAATCTCTGCCATGTTGTATGAGAGAGCTTTGCAAAGACTATAGTCCATGTTGATCTGTCTGAAAGAAGAGAGGCCATCTATCTCCAGTTCTAAGATGGCAAATAGATGAGACATACCTCTCTCCTTTCTGGAAATCCACTACAGATGTAGGACAAAGAAGCCATGACAGCAGGCGGTTGCTCCGATGCCTGTTACATCAAGATGAGGTCTCCTGGAAGATGCTTGTTCAATGGCCTTGTATGTGTGCATGTACTAGGCTGTATGACTGTGAAGTCAGCTCATGGATTGAGAGGCAATGACATACCTGGGCAATTTCTTTCCCAGTTTTCAGATGAGCCATATATGAGCTCTGATTGACCATGAATGCCATCCCAGATGAAAGGGGAATGTCCTTCTCCCTTGTTCTGGACTTCATTGCTCTGCAGAGAAGTTACCATCCATGATGAAGGTCCTGATGAGTTGATCCCTTTGATCCATTAAGTGAATGGTTATGTGATATGCATGAAGCAACACACTGATTATATCTCTTCTTCCAATCATCTGGGAGATTGATGCCTGGCTGTGGGCAGGCAGGGCAGAATATGGCCATAGATCCATCTATAGAGGGATCATCTTGCTGGAGTCCAATGCCACTTTGCATTCTATTGCTGAGATCATGCCATTGACGAGGCTCTAAGCAGCTGCTTGTATAGGTTCTATGATACAGTCACAGTAGTCAATGAGCACATCAAGCATGTTCAGGAATGTGACATACTGGGACTCTGTCAGGGAAGACTCTATTGGTTATGATTTGAAGCTTTGAATAGTATTGCTGTGCAGTTGTCTTGCACTCCAGGTTGTCCATAAGAAAGTCATCCAGAACTGAGAAGGTGAAGCAGTTTCAATTTGCTTGAAGCTTGAGGGAAAGAGCCCAGCTTGGAGAAGCTGCTCATCTCTTGGACTGCATTTTGGCATATACAGAATAAACTTCCATGTCAAAGACCCCAGTCTGATTAACCACAGTCAGGAGTGGATTGCCTGACTTGGCTGTGCGAACACGTTTGGAAGACTTCTCATGTTCATCCACCAAAGGCTGCAGGTAATCAAATAGATTGTTAGATAAATGAACATCATCAGTGTTCTGGCGGCGAGCGACAGGCGGACCAGTCAATGCTTCATTCACAGATCTGAGTGATGCAGAGCTTGATGGCTTTGCTTTCTTCTTTGCAGATCTGCCTGCCTCATCTGCCATAATGCCCTAGATGTAAGTCAGTGCCAGAATGAACAGACAGATGCAAGTGTCATTCATACATCTACTGTGATTGGACATGGTTCGCCTGTATGCCCAAGACATAGCTTAAATCCAAGTGTGTAAAGGGATGTTGGTGAAAAGTGTGAACCAGTCCAAGTGGAGATGCGATGGAATGGAGATCTCATATGTGCTTTAAGGCAGCAAGGAAGACAAAAGTAGTTGCCTTCAATGCAGTCTGAACACTTGACATGCATAGGAGCACTGCAAATTGAACACTTGGGAGCTTTGGTCAGTCCCTCCATCTCTAGCAACAGGTGGAGATAGCGGGTGCGATGTTCAAGCCATTGGTCCATTGGTGTCTTCACATAATAAGTACCATGATCATGTATATGATGGCAATGCAAGACTTACATTTCCTTGAGTGTTCCCTGTATCTATGTCAAAGGCTTCAATGTCATCCTCAAGGGATTCAATTAAATGGAGAGGATGGGATTGTTCAATCCCATGTGAAGGGTGGCCAGATGGCTTTGATGTAGTAACCTTGCCTTCATGGGTGGCCTCTTTCCCTCTAGTGCCAGATGACTGACCCAATGGCTTTACTTGGAAGATGGAAGGGAGGCTGGGAGTGGAGCTACAGCCTCAGTGGTGCGGACGGAGCACTTTGACTTCTTGGTCTGTGTCTCCACCTTAACAGTCTTTCCCATTGGGATAGAGAACTCAGTCTTGGGAGCCATATTTAGGATAGTTGTTTGGAGCGGATGTGTGTGTGGGATGAACACATTCCAGAGTGCAGCTGCACTATTTATATAAGAATAGATATTATACCATACCTGAAATGAGACAGCCTTGTACTATAATATACAAGAGCATGGACCATAGTAAGAACAATAGAGGCAAGGAGACAATGGAAATGTAAAGACAGAGAACAAGACATTGAAGACATGCAAATGTGCACACATGATATAAAGCAATG
Organism: Lactarius quietus; assembly: GCA_015025155.1. Taxonomy (NCBI): domain Eukaryota; kingdom Fungi; phylum Basidiomycota; class Agaricomycetes; order Russulales; family Russulaceae; genus Lactarius; species Lactarius quietus. The sequence goes on along the minus strand of WITN01000942.1, from coordinate 26,796 downwards.
CTCATGAAGAAGGGCATAATACAAGGAGCAGGCAATGGATCATAGGGAATACAATGGAGGCATGTGGACAACAGAGATGCAAACAAGAGACCAAGATGCACAAGGACTTGGGCAATTGGAGACATGTTCTCTCACTGACAGGATGTGACAGGGTGCATGCAACACGGTCTCATAATGAGTCAATGCATGCTAAGCATTGACGATGTGTGTGCCTGGCATATGAATGCCTTATCAGCTATATTGAAAATGATTGGGATCGGGTGGTCCGCCTGCTTCATGCACAGATGGGGCATACATCATAATGTACATTGGACATCAGTCAAATCTCATTGCCATCATTGCTCCCCTCCAAATAGGATGGCATGTGAGATGTGGTAGCAGCCTGAATGTCTGCTGGATTTGCAATTGATGAGATGTCAATGCCTTCAGCCTCACAAAGTGCATCCATAATGATGGAAACATTGCCCATGTTAATGTCCATTCTTTGTACTTGAGTGCTGATCTCAGTGTTCTATATCATCGGTGAGATGCATCTACATCTGATGACCAGGGAGCTATTCATACCTGGTCCTCATTCATCTGGACTTCATTGGATATGGTCACCTCCTCTTTGGAGTGAGGTTTCATGCTGATTGACTGAATGCCAGAATCTGATCCATACATGTCATCCTCATCGAAGGATTGAGTATCAGATGAGGAGTCATCAATAGGATCAGAAAGCATGACTGGGGAATGCTGCCTCCCCTGCTGGATCTTCTTGTTGGCCTGATGAGTTGTTGCATTATCGATGTGCTGACGATCCCGGCTAGTAGATGCTTTGGCATGTGAGTAGGATGTGCCTTTGGAATTGAATGTATGAAGGGGCATAATATGCAGTGTTATGGGTGATGTGAAGCACACATATGTGTCTTCACAATGAGTGATTAATATACCAGATGATTATATGACATTATGGCACACAAGGCTAGAATTGGATTTACACACATCACATACATAAGTCTGACATGTGTGAGGACACCAGACATAAGCATGAATCAGACGACCATGACACAGCCATGTTCCATGCCATATCATGTCTTATGTTCCATATTCAATGTTTCAAAGTAGAAGCATAACATGTCTGTTGATGAGATGGCCCGATCAGCTCAGATGATTTCAATATCATATCATTGAGCCAATTGTGTTATATGTGAGGTGATATAGTGATGACAATCTGTTTTCATTCACTCATATGGTTAAGCAGTCAATGCAATGTATTATTAGAAAGCATGTCTTCAGCAAGCAGCAATACAAGAGGTCCCTTCATATTCAAGGTTACATAATGATATACAGTAGTCCGCTGATCGACGACATCCTTGAACTCCCAGTGCGGGCACCTCGCGTGCACTGGGCGGGCGATACCTGCCTTGCCCACAGTCCAGGAGACAAGAAATGTATTGGAAGCCTAATTCCTGAGCAAGGTGATCGAAGAGCCACATTCACATTTAAGGGTTCATGATAAGACAATACACCCACCTGATTGGCAACGTCGTTGAGCTCCCAGTGCTTCTGCCTCGCCCACGTGGGGTGGGCGGAGCGCCGCATCAGCCACATTTCAACAAACAAACAATGTATTGCAAGCATGACTTGAGATCATGATGATACAAGATCCCTATTTGTACTCAACGTTATATGATCATATACTACACCTGCCTGATGAACGACATCTTTCAACTCCCGTTGCTGGCTCCTCACCCACGCAGAGCAAGCGACATGCTGCCCCACCTGCGATGACCTGACGAGATGTAATCTGTGATTAAAGCCATATAGTAATAATATATACCTGACAGGTCCGATGTGTCTGAGGTGATATTGTGATTACAAAGTGTTTCATTCACTCATAAGGGTTCAGCAGTCAAACAATGTATTGAGAAGCATGCTTTGAGATCGGAGCCATACAGGAGCCTCAGTCATATTCGATGGTACAGATTGGTAAACTACGTTCGGTTAGATGACGACGTCCTCGAACTCCCAGTACTGGCGCCTCGGCCACGTGAGGCGGGCGACGCGCCGCCTCGGCTGCGATGTACTGACAGGATGTAAGCTGTGATTGAACGCATAGAATATCTATACATACCTGAGGCTCCGATGCCAAGCCAGAACCGAAGGAGCGTTAGTATGTGCATCTGAGATCCCCAGAGATGCAATGGGTATGCCAGGTGATGATTGGGACTGAATGCTGGGGGAAGGCGAACAATGAGGAGGGGGAGGTTGGATATAACCAGGAAGGGTGCTTGGGACTATGCCTTGCTTCCCAGCAATGGCATTCAGTACCAGGATGATGTAGTCCATCTTACCTTCCAGTGAGTTCACGCGTGATGCGAGATCTTCACCTACATGAAGTAATGAAAGCTCTACCAATGTTTAGACAAATGGAGACTTACCTGGAGTGCCGGACGGACTACGCAGAGACATGGGGCTGTGTTGCGATGAGCCACCCTCATCAGACAGGTTTAAGGTGCCCTGGACGTCTTCTGGAAAGGCAACCCCTTCACAGATGATGTCAGTGGCTGATATAGTGAACGCCCACAAAGAGGACACATGCCTTGGGATGCCATAAAGCGAACTATCGGGAGCGCCCACGAAGCAGGCAGTGTGCAAAGCCTCCTCCTGCCTGCACAGAAGGTGCAGGCAACTGTGACGCGCTTGGGGTTATTCTGAGAGACGCATTCCGGCCTCTTGTTCTTGGGGTTTCTGCATGGGCCACACCGGTTCTTGAATGAATTGAATGGAGTGTGTCAGTATCTGAAAGACGATGAATGTGAGACAGCACTTACATCACCTGTTGCAACAAGTGGCTTGTTATCCATCCGACGACGTTGAGCTGGTTGTTACGTTCGACTGGACGTATCGACTCGACTGGAGTAGCGAGCGTGGAGTACCGGTTGTGCGAGGGATTCGTGTGTCGATGTCGTCGTAGCGATTGCCAAACCTCCCCCGATGAGGGTTGTGGATATGGCGACAACAGTATGCGAGAGCATAGGGTATTACCCTAGGTGGAGTAGTGAATATATGAGCGAAGGAATGGATACGAAGTATCTCCAATCGTCGTAGAGAAGAAGGTTGGAACTGACAAGTCGACTGGACTTGAATGCAGCCCGCAGGGTGTGACAGCGTGAAGTCGATGAGATTCAAGAACTCAGACCTAAGGTCCTTGTTTGGTAGAAGTACATGTTAAATATGAATCGAGCCACGCCACTACTGAGAGCTGCGGTACTAGGATCGCCACCAATACTACTAGTACTTGTACTAGTATGATGTCATATGGAACCGCGCCGAACGAGACAGAAGGTGTTTAGTAAGTAATCAGGAGTCATGGGTACGAGAGGGCGCGCGGGGCGTAAGAGGTACGAATCAAAATGTGAAAATGGTCCCACTGATAGCCCATGTGATACGGAAGACTGTGACAAAAGTTCTAGGGGAACGATCAACGTAGGAGGCACGCGTGGACAATCGTAACACTGGTGGTGGAGGGGAACCATCGTCTACATGTACTCTGGGAATCGATGTGTCGGACGGGCCACCCCGCTTGCATGGGGTGGTATCAAAATCTTCTATTTCGTCGTTGTCTTGGGGGGCTGCGTCTGGGGTGGTTGTAGTGTAAGCTGCCTCAGTCTCTGGCATACCATATCGCCTTGGGACTCTGAATGCACAAGGTGCTGGAGAGGCAGGAGGCATGGATGGTGCAGCAGGCATGGCAGGCGGTGCAGGCAAAGCAGGCGGTGCATGCAAAGCGGGTGGAGCGCCACGTGGGTCACTTGAGGCAGGAGTTAGAAGTGCGCGTGCCTTCCCCTTCGATGAACGCGTTGCCGCTGGCAGAGCAGGCATTGAGGGCGGTGCTGTCATGGGTGGGGCTGCAGGCACTCTAGGCGGCGCACGCAAAGTGGGAGGGTCCATATGTACTGGGTAAACATTATGAAAGACTCAGATGTCTATGTATGAATATATGAAGCGTGCACACCATCTTCATCGTGCTGGGGGGCTGGGAGGCCAACCTCCCACCATCTCTTATGCTCTTGTAGGCCTTTGAGATAAGGACCCAGATCCAGAGAGGATAGATCAGGGTGCCAGTCCGGCTCATTCGCCCTCTGGTTCTCGCAATAACTGGAGATGTAGTCAGTAGTAAAGATGCTCCAATCAGGAGATCGCTTCTCTGCCTCAGCCGCCTTCCATTCCACACTCATCACCTGAATTATGGGGTGGACGCGAGGCTTCTTGAGGATCTTCGTTGGCTCAGACATGTACTTCTTGAAATTGTTGCCAACGGACACCTGGATGTAATATGATGTCAGTTCCATAAGTACATATGTTGTACTGGTACACCTACGATCTCTTCTTTGACCTTGTTCATAAGGTATGGTTCCTGCACCTGAGGCGGCGGGCGAGGTGAAAACGTCCTGGTCGCAGCAAGGAGCCTTGCAGCAGTCATCAGGAATTGCACCTCCAGCTGAGTTAATTCCTGCGGAGGTTTCAGCGGAGGCATTAGAGCAAATACACGTTCACTGAGGATCCCAGGAAGAGTCTGATGGGCCAGGCGATAAGGGAGTGGAGCCTGGTGATTGGTTGCCTTTTCTGGCGTGTGGCCTGCCGTTTCACCCGATGATTATCGCAGGGAAGTGCAAAGTGCTTTCACTGTTCCCTCAAAGATATGGCTCAACCTTCTAAACTTGCAGGAGTTCAGTCACATCAAGGAGGTGCCAATGCATCTTCCTCCGGAACGTCTGGGCTTGCTCAGCTCAGTGGTGACACAGATGAACCCTCCCCCTTCGACTTTCTTGATTATGTGCCATCTCCTGTCACAGTGCGTCCTCTGCGTATTTGACACGTCTTCATATGCTAACTCTGCGATCCATGTGTAATAGGAGCAAGACACCAGAAAGCCTCAAGCACCTGAACCACCTCAATCGACTGGGGACTTGGCCATTTTTGACTTTTTAGACCACATTCCTTCATCCGTTGTTGGCCCTCCTCAGGTGCGTCATTATTACATAGTACAATATATGTAATGTATCCTCATATGATTGTGACAGTCAATGGGACCGCCACGTTCAATTTCAGCACCTATTGCCTCGTCTGGCCCGCCGGTGTCCACTGCAAGTGCTGTTGGGCAGTTCACATATGCATTCCTTGATTTTCTTCCATCCCCCGTTGTTGGACCAGTACAGGTATGTATCCTTATGTATAGATAATTTGCAAATATGTACTAATGTGTGACATACCTATCTGAAGCAGGGTGCCCCAGGCATCGTTCGCATGCCTTCTACTGCGTCCGCAGCGCATGCCTCAGCATCCCATGCGACGACTGTCCCAACAGCTGCAACACATGGTGTGCAGGTATGCAAGCATATTCACATAGCCCTCAGATCCTTCGCATACATGTCTCCTATCAGCACACAGATACATCTCGCCTGACAGCTAGTGCGTCACGTGGTCCGACGTCTGGCTCAGCAGCTATATCAGGAGCTGCACAGGTATGTACTCATGTATGCTATCGTCTCAGTTGTATGTCAGTCATCTTATGTGCTTTCATCCCCAGTGCCCCGCAGCATATGACTTCTTGCAGCACATCCCTGCATCTCAGCGCATGGCCCGCAATCGGACCGCCAGTCTGGTGAGTGATTGCATATATTTATGTGATTTCCAAAATGATCACTCATTGCTGCATAGGTGCGCACTAATATGGAAGTAGATGAGGATCCCCAACCCCCTGTCGCTGATGATGTTGGCCCTGAAAGTGAGGAAGAGGATGGGGAGATGGAGGTAGGTGCTTCATGTATCGATCCAGATGTCTACTGATCTACATGCAATGAAGGATGATAGCAGGCAGGAACTGCCTGTGCCATCGTCTACTTCAGCGCCTTGGCCGGAAATCAGGATCCCTATCCACCTACCTCAAATGCCTGCAGGTGAGGCATATCATGTCAATGGCCTTTGCTGTTTAACCAAGCAATTGTAGTGTCTCCTGAGGTTGCGGTGGTATTGGATGCCCATGCTGGCGTCCTCCGTGGTCTTCTGAATGACATGCACAGACTCAGGGAACTCATGAATACTATGAATGAAAGGCTTGTCAGCAACGCTGTAGTAGTTGAGTATCTCATTGCACACTTGACTCAGAGGGAATGAATATGTAGCTTGATGTATGCCTGTACACTCATGTTTGCAAATTGGACATTCAAATCATTCATGTCATTTGATAAGACCCAATCTTATGCAGACATGGTATTGACAAAAGGTGGGCTGGGTGAAAGAACAATGCTTAAATGTATGTACTGCGCGGCGGGCGAGGCACCAGCAATTAGATGACGTACTTGTAACCCAAATATGTTATACCTCAGATTAGATGTGACACGATGTAGCATACATAAACAACACGTGATACACAGCTCTCATCGCTTCACAGATGGCGGGCTGCTCGAGCTCATGTCACTTCTGCCTCACACGTGCGGGACAGGTGAGGCCATATATCAATGACAGAGCTTCCATTGTTTCATATTACACCGGTAAGATGCCAATACATATTCCAGAACTAGAGATCGATGAAACCTCCTGCACATGGTGGACCATTCGATTATCCCACGCTTACACCCCGGTTCTCTGCAGCGGGCAAGGGGCCAGGTTATCAACAACATCCTGTGATCATCATAATTCATAGCTATGATTACATAAGCAATGACACACCATACGATAACAAAACGTGATACACCTATGTCATTACTTAAAGGATGGCGGGTCACTTGACCATCGGGCGCTTCTGCTTCAGACAGGCGGAGCAGGCGAGGCTATGTATCAATTGCAGCACTTTCATTGATTTGCCCAATTCAGTATTACACATATGAGACACCAGGACACGTTCCATGACTAGTGATAAATGAACACTTATACAAATTACAAATAGAAGACCATTCGAACGTCCTATGCTTGCCCCTTGATCCAGCACGGCGGGCGAGGCGACAGGTTATTGATGATGTACTGTGTGTGATCAATATAACTCATACCCCAGCTTATATATGCAATGACAATGACGTACCATACATGATATCTCATTGATTGAAAGATGGTGGGCCGCTCGCGCTGCCAGCGCTTCTGCCTCAGACATGCGGGGCGGGCGACGCACCGCCTCGCCCACGATGCACTGTCCATTGTTTAAATTGTGTTAATTGTTAAATGATCGAATCACATACCTGAACAGTCTGATTTGGAACTGGAACATGACTGGGACTCAGATGTTGAGTCCGAAAGCCCTAGGGATGTAATGGCAATTCCAGGGGATGATAGGGAGTGATGGCTGGGGGAAGCTGATCGACGAGGTGCTGGCGGCTGGGTATATCCTGGAAGGTCGCTAGGAACGATGCCCTGTATCCCAGCAAGCGCATTGAGGACCAGGATGACGTAGTCCATCTTGGCCTCTAGGGAATTGACGCGTGACTCGAGGTTCTCACCTAGTGCATGGAATAAGACAGGTTAAACTTATTACACATATATGCACTTACCAGGAGAAATGGATGATGTGCCCACTGCCGATGGACCATATGATGCCTCAACATCAGGAGGAACATCTATGTCTGCAAGAATGGTATCAGTGGCTACTGTACGACGTTACCTATAAGGGATACATACTTCTGAACTTCATGAGATGAATGATAGGCTGTGCCCAGGATGCCGCAGGGGCACAGAGCCTCCTCTTCTCCGCGCAGAAGGCACATTTGTAAGTTAGACGGTTCTCATTGAGTTGGGACACACATTGTGTAGCGTTTCCACCAAACGCTGATCCGACTTGGATCCGAGGGCTTCCTTGAATCAAACAATGAGCTAAGCGCACGGCTTACAACTCAACAAGAACTCGTGAAGGGCGATAAACCAGAAAAGGTCCCCTTGGAATGGCCTAACAAGGTGATAGCTTTGACACACAAGTTGGCAACAAGATAAGATCCTAGTCACACAGACCAATGACTCTGCTATGAGAATGCTTTGAATAGAACCTGAGAAGAATACAGGTGGAAGTCCAAAACAACTAAGCTAACGACTACTGGCGATACCTGCCTAGTATATATAGTACTTTCAAGCTAGCTTTAAAGCTGAGCTCAAACTATAGTAACACGACCTACGACCTTATCTGCCAATAGGAATTGTCCATCAAGCCATAGGGGCTTATCATGAAACATACAGTACATGAGGCATAAGGCCCCACATGAGTCAGAGATAACACGACCATGAGTCAGAGATAAGAACAACACATGACTCACAAATGACATCATAGAACAAGAGAACAATAGAGAACATAGATAACAAATGTCAGGGCGCAATACCAGTGCATCAGAACCTGTTCCATCAGAATTTGAACCATACAAGGAAATGTCTAGACCTTCAGCTGTCAGGAATCGCCTCTGACCTTATGCCTACCATGGCCCATCCAGAACCTTCCATAATCTTCCATTCTTGATACAACACCGAAGTCCCCTGAGTTATGGCTTAGGTCAGATACATACTGTGACCTGGGACTTGACCTCCTCTTCTACACGTGACATCTTCTTCGGCCTCTCAGGAATCTCACATCCGAGGAAACGTTACATTATGTAAAGCTCTTCCATCCTTGAAGTCCCATGACTTATGGGTTAGACCAGATACAAGGCATGATCTGGGACTTTCACGTGACAGATCACGTGACCTTCATCCTTCCTGTTACACTTGTGCCAGTGTCTGAAGACGACGGGTGGACGATCATTCCACTCACTAACTGGCGTATACGGAGGGCTTCATCCTCCTCCACTGCATAGTCTTCTTCTTCTGCCTCCGGATATCCATCTGCCTGGGCCCATACAACAGCGCGAACCTCTTCTTCTTCTTCACTATATGCCAGCTGACCTAATACCCATGTGTGTGCTTCAGGGTAATCTTGACAGTTCTTCCAGTGCTCATGAGTGCACTTGCGACGTTTGGTGCGCGCAGGGTTCGGTACGATGTCACCACGTGACACATTGAGCGTTGTTGACCTTGGGGTTCTTGCAGGTGCCACACCTATACTGTAGTAAGTGTAAATATACTATATTAGTATGCAAATACAAGACGAGATGTAGATGTACTTACATCTCCTGTGGCAACGAGAGGCTGGATGTCTAAGCGGCGGCGCTGAGCAGGGGGAGGTGGGGAAGCATCGTCCACTTGTACACGAGGCAGGGACATGTCAGACGCCCTGCCCTGTGCACTTGGAGTGCTGTCCATATCTGCAATCATGTCAGATAGGGTACAATCTTCAAAGTCATCGGAGGGGGTCGTCGAAAATGTGCCCTGCATGGGCTCAGCACCTGGCTGTCGCCTTGGGTGTCTGAACGCATATGGCGCCTCGGGCGGTGTGGTCGAAGCGGGTGGGGCGCCATAGGGGTCACTTGAGCCTGCAGGTGGAAGTGTGTGTGCCTTTGCCTTTGATGTTGCAGGCGCATCAGGCATGGTGGGTGCTGCAGCTGAGATGGGAGCTGAAGGCTGTGCAGGGGCTGCCATGACTTCCATAGCTACTGAAGGACGATGTACCATGCATGAGATATGTAGAAATAAGTGTGGGATACATAACGCACCATCCACATCACCGTGGGGAGGTGGGAGACCTGTTACCCACCATTGCCTGTGATTCTGAAGGCCCTGGAGATAACGGCTGAGATCAAGCGTCGATAGATCAGGGTGCCAGTCAGAGTGGGCCTCCCGCTGTGCATGGCAATACCCAGATATGTGATCCAGAGTGAAGATGCCCCAGTCAGGCATGCGTTGCTCTGCCTCAGCCGCCTTCCACTCCTCTGACATGATTTGAATGATGGGGTGCATGCGTGGCTTCTTGGTGTGCTTGCTGGGATCACCCATGAACTTCTTGAATTGATTTCCAACTGAGATCTAGATGTCATTGCAGATGAGCGATGACCATGTGAATAGAAATATCATAGACGTACTATCTCATCCTTGACCTTCCTCACCAGATAGGCCTGTTGCCCATCATCTGGAGGCTGGGCCGAGAATGTCATTGCAGCAGTAAACAGCCTGGCTGCAATGGCCAGGAACTGAGTCTCCACCTGAGTTAGTTCAGAAGTGGCTTTTGGAGGCATCAAGTACAACGGAAAGGCAATGAGGATATCAGCGCAATTTGCCTATTTCGGACCACACGATAAGAGAATGTCACATGGTAAATGGCTGCCCACTTCGGTGCGCGGCCCACATGTACAGCTATATGATGTAGCAAACAGATGGAAACAGTTGCATGATCTCATAAATGCTTGCCCAATGTTAATGTGTTAATGTGCTACTACTCAAGGCCATAGTCTCAATGCCCTCAGCTACATTAGTTCGAGGTTGCTCACAAAGAGGCAACAACGTGTTCAGTACTCTGCCTGAGCCGCCTGATCATTCAGAGCAAAGCAAAGCCTTCACCTTCTGTTACAATATCCCATCCCCTGTCACCGCATGCATTTCCCATCTCACTCACTCAAGCCAGCGCCAATTAGGTCGTCATCTCTGCATGTGTACATCATGTATATCACGTCGGGCAACCCACCCATCATTACTCAATACATGAAAGAAAGTCCATAAGCCCCCAATCTCTCCCCATATGTGACTTGGCACCTCAGCCAGGCATTGCACGTGGTGCTGGCGGGCCGAGCGCAAAAGGTGGCTTGGGCTATGCAGCAGGCATTGGTGCTGCAGGGTCTTCGATAGCTATGAGACATTGGTGCAAAACCTTGAGATATGTGTAATCAAATACAGAAAGGATGACGCACTTTCTGGATCACCCTGGGGAGCTGGAAGGCCGGTGATCCACCAATGCCTGTCGTCTGGAATGCCCTGGAGATATAAAGTGAAGTCCACAGTCGATAGATGAAGGTGCCAGTCTGTGTGGGCCTCTCGCTGTGCATTGCAATGCTCAGATATATAATCGAATGTGAAGATGCCCCAGTTGGGCATGCGTTGCTCCGCCTCCGCTGCCTTCCACTCCTGTACCATGATTTGAATGATTGGGTGTATGCGGTGCTTCTTCCTAACTTTCATTGGGTCACCCATGAATGCGTTGAATTGGGTTTCAAGTGAGGTCTGGATGTAATGGCAGTTGAACGATCAACACATATATTAGAGTATGATACACGCACGATCTCATCTTTGACCTTCCTATCCAGATAGATCTGTTGCCCATCATCGGGTGGGTGGGCCGAAAATATCATTGCAGCTGCAAACAGTTTGGCTGCAATGGCCAAGAACTGAAGTTCTACTTGCATCAATTGGAGGCCATCCAGTGAAATTGATAGACAATGAGATTATGTGCAGAGCACATATATTAGTGGCAACGCGATGGCAATGTGTGCCATGATAAGAAACTGCCAATTCAGGGGGCGGTCCGCCGCCGAGCAATTGTTATCCAGCACATCTGATTATTTGATTAATCCTCATCAACACGCAATTATATTGTGTAAATACAATGGCTCAATCCCTCGGTCACTCGCATTCAGGCTTGCGCAGAAAAGAGAGCAACACTCCAATTGGCCTGCCTGAGGCACCTATGCACTCAGAGGAAGGCTCAGCCTTTGATTTCATGCAGCATATACCATCCCCTATCATTGTGCGTCCCTCGCTTCTCACTCATACAGGACAATGCTAATTATGCTGTTCATCCGCATATGCGATGAACATATGTGATATAGGATGCCCCACCCACCACAAGCCAAGTTGATGCTGCAATCATACAGAGTGGTGGCCCTTTGTCTGCCATCACTGTCTCCTCATCCAGCGCGCCATCCGTTCCAACGTCTGGCCCGCCGTCTGGTGCAATCTCTACATCAGGCAGTCACAAGGTATGTAAATATATCAATGAATCCATCTATGTTGTTGACATGCTTGGATGGTCACCGCCGCAGCGCCCTGCACCTTACAACTTCATGGACCAGATCCCTGCATCTCAGCACATTGCCCGCAACCTCCCCACTCAAGATGTAGGTCCTTGAGACGATTCCAGGCATACTTCTCATTAATATCATATACTCAACACAGTTGCAACCCAGGGCAGACGTGAGGACGATACCTCAGGAAGTGATAGCATCCCAGACAGTGAGGAGGATGTCATACAGGTTCGGGTGAGTATTACCTGCGTCGCCTAGGGCATCCACTCATGTAGCATGTTTTGAAGGGCATTACAACACCATCACTGAAGGAGACTCAGCTGGGCCTAGCGTGCACTTTGCTCTGCCAGAGGGCAGCCCCACAGAAGAGGTTACCCTCTCTGATGATCGGAGACGTGTGGGGCACCCTCGTAGCATTCCTACTAACCTTCCTCCTATGCTGTCGGGTGAGCCGCTTACCTTCCAACACTGTGTCTGTTTGTCTGTTTTACATTGTCATCTTAGGTACACCCACCTTCAATGCTGCATTGGATGCTGAGGCAGAGGTCCTGCGTCGCCTTCTCATAGATATGAAGCAAATGAAGAAAGAGCTGCATCATCTGAATGAGAGACTCATGAGGGACTATCTCATTCTGGAGACCCTCATCATGAACATCTGCAAGAGACCAGAAGATCTTGAAGACCCTGACATCTAACCTTTTCCAGAGATGATGCCCAGAGTCTTTACCATGTATTCACTTCAGATAGGGAGCAAATAGTACTCCATTGTTCTGTGAATTTGAAGCTGTTGCCTTAAGTCCAATATCCATTATATGACTCTTGCATTGGCCATGTTTCCCCTTTGTCAATAGAAGCATGTGTCTATATTTGAAACAATGCTTGAAACATGTATGTGCAATATCATTGAAAGATCAATAGATGGATGTATATAGAGTATGCATATATGATATATGATGTTACTGTGAGACATAAAGCATCACATATGTCATGACTATGAATGGTGTGTCGTTCAATGCATATTATCATCAGGACATATCACCTTGTGTATATCATGTGTCACATGTCATACCCGAGGCATAACATGCACCACACCTCATGTATGCCATGTATCCCCTTTCACATCTGAGATACAACATGCACAACACCTCATGTATACTATGTATTGGATGTGATACCATGTACTATGCCTCATGCAGAACATGTGTTGCATGTTCCAAATGAGACATGACATGTGCGGCCCTCATGTATGCTATGTATTACATGTCATATCACAGATATGACATGCATCAGACCTCATGTATGACATCTGATACATGTCACATATGAGGCATGACATGCGCAACACCTCATGTATGCGATGTGTTACTGTTCACATATCAAATATGACATGCACAACACTCATGTATGTCATGTGTTACATGCCATGTACTAGGCATGGCATTCACCACAACTCATGTCTGCCATGTGTTCAATGTCATATAGGACACATGACATGTGCAGGTCCTCATGTATGCCATGTTGCACCTCATGCGTTCAGTGTAATACATGCCATATGTGACATATCTGCCTCATTCATGTCATGTGTTAGTTGCCCTGAGCCTGATCGTCTTGGGTATACCATGCATATCAGCATATCACATTTGCTTCTCCCTATCACAGCATTCGTATTTAACGTCGGACCATTCATCACATTGTCTACATAACCATTCGCCGTCTACATCCTGACTCCTCATAATCACATTCCATATCTCACATCTCTGACATGATGCATCACCTGCTCTCTGCCAATTCCCCATCTGAGGAATCGGAAACCTCACCTCAAGGTCATCAACCTCCCCATGCAGGCTTTGAGATCACTTCACAAGATTCAGACATCCTCACACAATATCTTGATGGCTTTCAAGCTGCTAATAAGCAGGACCGAACTATGATAGTTGACACTGTGATGGGAAGGCTATATGCCATCCGACCACCACAACCCACTTTTAATCAGGCAGAGGCCAAGATGGTATGTTACCCCACTTCATCATTGATCCAGGTTTGATTGAATGATTCAGAAAGTAAAGAAGGGGTTCCATAATCACTATGAGCGGTCCAAGCGCCAGTACACCAAGTTTACTTGCAAGTGGTCTGCAAGGAGTGCATTCTACCAGCTCAACCATGTGGAAGTCAAGCAGCATGTAACAGAGGTATCAGGACATGAACCAGGACACCCCTCATATCTAGGATGTCTCCAAGATGCTACTACCTATCTATGGAATGCACTCTCTCCAATGACAAGGAGGAGTATGTGATCGCTGCAAGTGAGTGGTCAAAGACCACCCCACCTAAGAATGTTCAATCCAGGTAAGTGAGACTATCCTGATTCATATGTGTTCTAATCCTTTCCATAGAATGGCTGCATCCATTCGCAAGCGCGTGATTCAGGACTTTCAAAGTCAATTGTACAAGACCTGTGGGATTCGCACCCTTGTTCTTACAGCATATGAAGGTGAAGATGGTGACCTCAAGGTTGGCCTGTAAGTCTTGCAAGCATAACTAATGTCGATGGAAAGGTGATGCCTTTCATTATCGGTGATGATGCACACAGCACTTCCATTGGTGGTCCAAACTTCTTTGAGTTCTGCCCAGACTATGAGAATGCAGTCCTTTGGCAAGAATAGATTCAATTTGGAATCAAGTGCTTCTCAAGCGGTGAGCCATTCTTTTAATAAGATATATTGTATTCTCATCATACTTCCAGATACTGTTGAGAGTCTTCCAAAGAAGGATCGCCCCAAGACTGTCATAACTCACATTCCAATCACCTTGGACGTAAATGGAAGTCCTGACCTCCCAGAGATAACTATGCATCATGGGTATAAAACTAAAGTCGTTCAGTCCATGCTGAGGGAGTATTGCACTGCTCATATCCGTGAGCGCCTGCTTCGTTGAACCGCATGCTCTTTGCATTACTTAATGAATCTGATTTAGGCTTCAGTACTGGAATGAAGAAACAGGTCATCCCATGGGGAGCTCTGGTGAAAGATCCATATTCCTGGATAAGTGAAGAATGTGTTCCACCTGGGTTTGAGTGGAAGGACCCATCTAAAATCCAGATAGGGGAGATATTCAGGCTCCTTGATCACTGGAGGGACCGCCATGATCAGTTCCTTGATCCCCTTATGTGGATGCAATCATGTCCACTTTTGCTAGATGCCCTGAGGCCTTCTAAGCGCACACGCAATGTCGGGCGGAGTGCCACTCAGCAACCTCAAGTATCTGATGAAGAAACCTTTCAACTTCCTTTATCTGAGGAATGTGAAGAGGGCAAAGATGACTCTTCTGAGATTGAGTCAAAGCATGGGTCAGACAATGCCTCATCTCAGGAGGATGAATTGCAGGAATCAGATGAACAGTCTCAATCTGTCCATATATCTGACCGATACAGGAGGTCTGGTATGAATCATATGTATATCAAGGTGCTACATCTAGCTCATATAGCCTATTTAGTAAGTCCTGAGCATGATGAAAGAACTCCAACTCCAGAGGACTATGATCTGAACACCCATGAATCAGGCATATCACGTTGGTTTCCATTCCCATCATTGATATGTCACTGATACATCCCCAAAGTACATTCAGATATTGCTGAATCATCAAGGTGTCCACATGTGCAATGGAATAGAAACAAAGACATTGAGGAATATCATCTGGGGAAAGGGAAGAGGTCCGCAAGGCCTTCAGACAAGGCTGGGTGATTAGTGTACATATTGATGTTTAGATTTGAATCTGAACCATGAAGGTAGTGCAACTGACTTCACTCTGTATGTTGAGCACCATGTACCTGTTCATACATGACTGAAAGGCCCTGAAAAAACATCCATCTAACACCTGGCAATATGTCTTGGTAAATAAATATGGCCCTTTGCATAATTGGATATCATAGAAGTGTATTGAGATGTGTACATAGCCAACATCACAAGCAGACCTATGTATCATGATGTATTGTATGTCCTCAGTGCATGCAGACTTGTGCCTACCATCGATGCATATCAATACCTCCCAGGCATACAGCAAAACCCCTGTACTTTGATATCATCATTTCAAGTCAATGATGCATTTCGAGTGGGCCGCATCTCCACCCAATTTCGGTGTATGCATGTATTCAATATGTGTATCATTGTTTCAATGTTGGCTGACCCATACATACATTCTGAGCACTCAGCATATCACCTACTATCATATATTATTGTCACCTATCAATGAACAACAGTGGTTGACCCATCATTTCAGCCAATATTAGCTGGAAAGTATTAATGTAAGATATCGCTATCTCATGGCTGTCCTAGTCCCATCAACAGTCATTTCAACTCATTCCAATCAATCAACTTTACATCCACAACCATCACATATCTTGCACATCTTCACTTCATGTCATGTACTTTATGTAGCATCATTGGCATATGAACTGTGGTAGAAGTGTGGCTGGGTTCAAGCCAAGTATCCAACAGAGATATGCACGTATTATTAATAGTCATAGTACTATGCTGTTATCTATATGACTGAAAGCAATGACCATATATCATCCTCCATCTTGATGTACATCCTGAACACTCTATATATCATGCAAACTCTTATATCATTGCTTCCAATCGCCTGAGCGTAGCGGGTGGCCCGACATTTCAGTCGCAGTTGGTATTTGCATTTCCTTGATACATATTTAGTTACAGTATTGGTAGGCCTATATAGATATCTCAGATGCCTTACATATCACAGATACTCATATATTATTCATCATAATGAAAGGAGTGTGGTGGGTGGCCCACTGTTTTAGCCAATATTGGCTGGGGTATCGCATGTCAGGGAATGTATAGAGATGTATTCATGGTCCTCATTGTATTGAGGGTGGACCAATCAAATCCATGTCTTGGTGCATAAGCATGCTCCATCTTATTTTATACATCTCAGCTATGGATTGAGATCCATAGATAGCTATCATTGCAAGGAGGGCAGGTCACTTGAAAGCATGGCTCAGTACATAAGCATAGTCCATCTCCATCTGTAGTAGTGAGCAATGGATTGATATGTATACCTTGCTATACCAGTAACTAGGGAATTCAACCTGAATGTATGTCTTTGCACATATGCACAAGGATTAAGTTCTGTGCAACAATATCATAGGAAGGAGGTCATACTACCCAAATGTATTGCTTGTTACATTAGCATATCTGAACAATGCATTGAGCTGAATAGATAGCTATCTTTCAGGCAGGGTGGACTGCTCAAAACTAAGTATTGTTATATCAGCATAGTCCATCTTATTCATATCTGCAGTCAGTGAATGGATATGTATACCTTGCTATGATAGGAAGTAGGCCAGTCCACCAGGAAGTACGTCTTGGCACATGTGAACAATTCATTGAGATTCAGACATGACATCACTATCATAGTAAGAGGGTCGGACCACTCAACTATATGCATTGATGCATTGAGATGTGTACATGACTATCACAACAAGTGGGACAGATTCCCAGAAAGTATGTCTTGCTATAATGACCATAGTCCATCTCGTTCTGTATGTCTGGGACATGAATTGCAATGTAAACCTTGTTGCTGTCATAGCAAGAGTGTAACGTTTCCACTAAACGTTGGTTCGACTTGAACCCGAAGGCTTTCCTTGTATCACTTCTAAGTCAAGCGCACGGCTTGCAACCTAGGAACAACTCTTGAAGGGCGAATAACCACGTATGGTCCCCTTATACGGCGTCACTTGAAGATAGCTCTTGACACAAGTGAGAGATGAGAGAAGAATAGTCACAATGACCAATGACTCTGCTATAAGAATGCTTGGCTATGCCTGAGAGAAATACAGGTGGATGTCCAAGACAACTAAGCTAACGACTACTGGCGAACTCTGCCAACTACTTATAGTACTCCAAGACAGTATTCTAACTGAGCTCGAACTATAGTAAACACGACTCACAGCCTAATCTGCCAATGAGAATTGTCCATCAAGCCACAGGGGCTTATCATGAAACATACAGTACATGAGGCATATGGCCCCACATGAGTCAGAGATAAAGACAACCATATGACTCACAAATGATATCACAGTCAAGATAACAAATGTCTCGGCGCAATACCAGCGCATCAGAATACTTCCATCAGAATCGACCCATACTGGGAATTGTCCAGACCTTCGGCTATCGGGAATGCCGCCTCCGACCTCGTGCCTACCATGGTCACATTATACAAAGCTATTCCATCCTTGATCTTCGATCTTCTGCACTCGGGAACTCCGCATCCGAGGCCTAACGAGTCCCGTGACTTATGGATTAGGTCAGATACATGCTGTGACCCGGGACTTCACGTGACATAATCACGTGGCCTTCATACGTCCTGTAGTAGAGGTGCCAGCACTGGAGGGTTCTGCATGGACTAGCATTCCACTCACAAGCTGGGCAATCCTCAACGCTTCTCCTTCTCCAAGGTAGTCTTCTTCGTCTGTTCCTGCTGCCCACACAAGGGCGCGTACTTGCTCTTCTTCGTCATATTCTGGGTCTTTGCCTACCCACTTGTGTGCTTCAGGGTAATCTTGGCAATCTTTCCAATGCTCGTGCATACAATGGCGTGTTTTATCGTTGTCTGAAGGCGAGACGATGTCGGTACGTGACAAAGAGGGTGTTCCACCCATAGTCATGTCTTGGCACATATGCACAATGGATTGATATCCATTCATGGCTGTCATGGCAAGCAGGTCAGCTCAACCAACTGTATGCCTTTGTATATTAACACACATGAACAATGCATTGAGATTACAAAACTATCATAGCTAGAAGGGCGCTCCACCTGACTGTATGTCTTTCACACATTTTCATAGTCCATCTAACTCTATTATGTTTGCAAAGGGTTGAGATGTATATGTCATAACAAGGAGGGTATTTGACCTGAAAGTATGTCCTTGTGCATTCATAAAATGTTTTGAGATCCATACATTGCTATCAGAGCAAGCATGTCGGACCACCCGACAGTATGGCTTGGTATATTGGCATAATGATGCACTACTTTGAAATGTATAAATAGCTATCATACCAAGAGGGACAGAACACCCTATAGTGTCTTATTTGCATAGCTTATCTCATTTCTTACAGGCATGCATATCTGAGCCATGTCTTGGTATATTGGCAAAGTCTATTTCACACTTCCATATCTGAGCCATGACTTCATTCCAAACAGGTAAGTTGTAACGAATGGTTCTTGAACCCAGACGAAACCTTCTGCACAGGCGAGTGCAGGATCGACTTTGACGTGCAACGAGAGCCGACGCTGGTGAGGTGACGTCTCAACCAGCCAACAGTGAACAAGGACTGTCCCTAAACAGGGAACAGCCATAGATAGACGAGACAATGCCGCAAAGGGCAAGAGACAAGCGACAGAACAAGGGAGTGTTATAACTCTAGCTATTAACAGTATGCAACTAAGAAGGCAGTGACTGAGAATACTAAAGTGAGGAACTCTACTGTTCCCACTACGACTTATATACTACTGAACAGCCTAATGCTGTCAGCATGACTACGACACTATTAGTCCGTATGTGTCCATGAGTAAGGTATGTGTAAGTGAATGACGAAGCATCACTAATCGTCCTATACCATTACTAAGTCCCTGAATAAGTCCCTCAGTCAGCATCAGTAATGCTCTCAGTAAGCATACTCTCGGCGCCTGGTACGAGCGCTCCTGACTGATCCATCCAGAACACCTTCCAAAAGGGGATCAACCCTCGGCCCACTGGAGTCCGTCCCAACATCAAGCCTTTGGGCTTACACCACGCGATCTTCTAGTGTCCCTTCCATGCCTTCATCGGCCTGCGCGCATCCTTGTCCTAATGCGGCAAGTGTCACATGACCGCCATGGGCGATACGTAACATAAGTCCACTCTAAGACATTCCTAGATATACATGTATAGTCCATCTCACATATGGACATCTGAGCATTTGATTCAGCTCTGTACATAGTTATCCATTCAACTTCTATCTCACATAGTCTTTTTTCCTTACAATGATACATTCATCGCCAAAAGCCCCTTGACCTCTTACCACCACCATCCCCTTTACACAGTTGCACTTTCTCAACCCCAGTTCTTCTACTCTTTGCCTCTGGTCATGCATCCTGAATGTCAGGGCACCCCCTCGGGGGCTCCCGAATTTCTCTACCCACCCGATGTTGGGCACATTGTGCCGGTCGAAGGAAACCGGGGGGGCGAGGCAGTGGTGGCTGCCTTTCCCAACGACCCCCCCACCCAGTCTCCTGTGTTGTACTCGCAGGAAGCCCCACTTGATACCCGTCCCTTCGTTGGAGGCCCTGACCTCCCATTGATTGGACAAGACTCTTACGACCACGACCACATGGGTATGCTTTACCGTGCTGACGAAGCCGAAAAGTCCCATATTACACTTTTTATGAAAGCGTCGGACTTGATGCCTGTCCCTTCTACTGACTCTTCCTACGACCGCTTGGCTGACGAGGTGGCTGCGATGGAGGGGAACCCCTGCTCGGGCACCCGCTCCTTGGGCCCCCCTGAAGTTCGCCTCGTTTCCACAGCGACTTTGGGGGCCAACCCCACCTCTGATCATCACATTGCTGCTAACACGCCCCCTGTCATCTCCGATGGGACGTTTGCGGCTAATTTTGACCATGCTCCTTCTGCCTCGCCTGTCGCGCCCCCCCTCATTACCGAGGGCACGTTCGCGGCTAACTTCCTCGAGGCTAACAGGGACCGCAGTCTTACCCCTAAACAGGGTGATCGTACCGCGCTTCCCCCCCTCTCTATCAATACGGTGAATGCCTTCTACGCAATCACACCCTAAGCGCCTTCCGCGATGGGGTCGCCCATTGATGCTTTGATCAATGAAGCCTGGGAGACCGCGGAGATCTCTGAACCTGGCACCCTGGCCCCACAACCACGGGAATTGGGGGTGTCGGGTAACCCGGGTAATATTTCAAACTTCCTTGATGACATCCACTACCCCCCCCTGGAGGAGGGGACACTGGATAATACTTCTCACACCCTTACAGTTCTCCTTGATGACAGAGATGTGCGCGATGTGGAGGGTTCGGTCGAGAAGCTCAAGCAAAGCCTCAGCGATACAGCGTTGGGATTTGCGGCTTACTACCCGGGCCCTAGCTTCCGCCTTTGTCCCGATCATACTTTCCCTATCGAGAATGACGTCTTGAACCGCGCCGTTAAAGTGGTCCTCGTGGCCTTGGACGCAGGTTTGGCTTCATACGACAATGTCCACAATGTGCGGGGTCTCACGCACTCCTCTTGGTTCCGCTTATCACATACGGTGATTGGTGCGGTCCTGCGGGGAGCACTGCGTTCACCGCACTATTGACAACTGGGCCGGTCCAGTCTTAACCATATCAAGGACTCCCTTCGCACCGCACCAGGGATTAGGAGGCCCAACACACATAACCAGTTAATGCATGCCATGGGGGAGCAGCTCGCTCGTCTGAGCGACACTCGCCCGGCTTTTGAAGGTATGCACATTACGAATGTTTATGACACTGCGGTACAGCATGTTGCGGAAAACATCAAAGACTATCTCATAGAGAAGGCCATTGCCACTGCCTCTGCAGGAGACAAGCAAGTGGCGGCCAACACGGCACGGGATGTTCTGAGCAAGAGATACGAGGAGATGCTCTGGAACGACCAAGATGCACGACAGGCCTTTAACAAGGACCTCGTCAACCGCATCGTGAATAGTTTTGAGGACAGCACGCACGAGGACCTAGAGCAGTGGCGCCGCCTCTGGCTCGAAGTCATAGTGCATACGCTACGAGGGGAAGACACCACGGACATCCGTGCCCCCACTAACTCACAGGTCCTTTTCGAGCACCGCGAGGCTATCTCCGCAGAAATCGGTCGGAGATGCCATCGCATTCATCACGAGGTCATGGAAGAAATTAAGGAACGAGTACGTACCCATCATGCGCAAAACCTCGAAGAACAGGCCGAGGCCCTGTTCCAGAAGATGGTCCGAGAAGAAGCAGACAAGAAACTTGCTGCAGAAGGCTTTAACCACGAAACGGTGTTATGGCAACGGATGCTAACCATCAATGTGGAAGTGGAACAGGAGGCCCAAGATATCAAAGCACGTCGGTCGGCGGACTTGTGGAATAACCTTCAGGGGTCACTTCACCACGGCTCCAAGGTTGATCGCGACCTCAAACTTCTCGAATTGGCGGACACTTTCGGTTTTGTGATCTTCCCCAAAGGGGAGGTACCGAAGAAAGCGGCCCCTGTGGTGCTGGTGCCAGACTCACAGGAACCCCCACGCGTTGACATCGCAGACGAAGAACCCCTCCTGGCGGTACTCCCTGAACCGCCGCTCAACAACGAGCTTCGGGGCGTTAAGTCGTCAATACATAACCCAGAGAATGTCATGGAGATGGAGCCAACCACAGCAAAGGTAACGTCCCAACCCCCCATCCCGACTAATGATCCCCTTGCCCAGATCCTGGCGGGCATCACCACCATGAATAACAAGTTCGAAGGGCTGGAGGCACGACTTGTGGCAGTGGAGACTGGCAAACGCCACCCTCCTGCCGCAGACCCGCGACCCCCTCCCCCCCTACCTCACGCTACGAAACCTGCCGCGCCCTCTCGGATGGTGGCACCTACTCATCCACAGGTTCTGCTGCAGCGTCGCACACAAAAGCCGGCGACAGCCGCTGTGTCCGCACAGCAGAAAATTCCTCATCCAGAACGCACCCCCACTTCCGTCATCACTCCAGTGTCCACCGCACCACCGACGGCCACTGTGGATGAGCTTGTGGCGGTAGCCTCGGATAGTCTTGTAGACTTCCCAGAGTTGCCTATGCAGATGTCTCACCCTGTGGTCGTTCCTCCCCTGCGGCGGGAGGCGGCTTGGACCCCGGCGGGCCGGAAACGAGTGAACGCCGCATATGCGGGTAATAGCTCGGGACCGATCCGCACTTCTCCTCCCCTTGCCCATACCGGTCATACGTCTCCTCTCTTCACCAACATCACCATTCAACGTGATGGTGGCCTCACCGATAAGGTTGAGGAAGAGGGCATTCGTTCTCGGTCAGGCGAAACTATCGTTATGTTGGCTCGGAAACAGCTGGAGGCGGCTAGTGCTCATGCACCGCCCCTCGTCAGCGGGCATTGGGCTTCATCCAAGGAAACCACTGGCAACTTTATCTACAAGTTCGCTGGACAGGTGGCCTTTGACAAGGTTAAACAATTCCAGAATGGCCTCACACACCCCCTGGGCGGCCGTGGTAGAGCGGTACCCGGACAAGGGTGGGCTTGGCTCCAATTCCGGAATACCCCCACTTCCCTTTCTGACGGAACTATCCCCGACGACGGCCTCCTTACCACGGAAGTTGTTTGTAACCCTTGTTTCCGTGGTATTACTCTTATACAAGACGCACGGTGGCAAAGCATGGCCATGGTTCGGTCCAAGCCTGCTGCGACGGTCCTCGTCTGTCTTCTCGACCCCTCCGGTGCACATACCAAACTCATTATGAACTCCCCCATCCACATGTTCAGCCGACGTGTCACGGTGGTCTTTGCCGGGGAGCAACCAAATTTCAATCAATGTTCCCGTTGCCATATGATGGGCCATACCATGCGCTCCCCCTTATGTCACCTTCCCCCCAACGCAGTGAAGTGCTACCGCTGTGGCGGTGCTCATCATTCTGACCAACACGCTTATCACTGCAAAGCCGGGCACAACGGCCTGTGCAATTGCCCACCGAAGTGTATCCTTTGTGGTAAAATGGGACATCACGCATGTTCTCGTAACTGCCCCAAGAAAGGCAACTTCTCCTCGCCACCACTCGACCCCACCCCCCCTCGGCCCCTCCTTCTGGCCCGGCTCCACGCACAGGGCCCCCCCAGGACGATGTGCCAACACAACGTGAAGTCGGCCCCCCCCTCTCACTGAGTCAACGCTCCCAGTTTGGGTGTTGAAGAGTCAAAGAAGGAAATGCGCAGCTGAGCTCCGAAAGAAGGCTACAGGTGTGAACACAGGCGCCGCGGCCCCTGTTCCGACCCCAAAACCTTCCGCACCCCAACATACCTACCACGGTGTTACGGGGTCGCGTAACTACTTCGAAGCGCTTGCAAACATTCCGTCGGCCGAGATAACTGAGTGGCCATCTGACGATGCAGGATATGATGGCAACTTTAGTACTATTCCGGACGTCTCGACCTCCACCCCCTCCCCGGCTCCGATCTCCTCAACCCCGAGGAAGATGCTGAGGAAGGCGGAAGGAATACAGGTCCTAAGTACGATTGATCTCATTGCCGAAGATGAAATATTGGCAAAGTACCCGGAAATTTTCCTTCACGATAAGCCTGGGGACGAAGCCACCGATTGGGATGAGAATTGGGGTGGTCTGGTGCACACAGCCGAGCGAGCCATTGAGGACCTGCGGGTTTGGTTTGCGGCTATGAGCGACCTCCCAATGATAAACGGGGACACCCGCATGAGCCTTGCTGATGAAGCAGACGAGGCTGATAAAGCAGACCACCCTGCTTACTTCAGAGCAATCGACGAGCAGTGGGGGGGGAATGGCGATGGTAACGCACTTACCCCGATGAACTTCCTCTTCCACAAATTACCTGGTGCTATGTTCTTCGCCAAATACTTGCTGCTGGAATCGGCAGAGGAGGCGCTGGCAGATCTGAATAAGATGAAGTACAACACAAACCGGACGTGCGTCATTCAGGACTGGGATATCCAACTTGGGGGTGACGGATCTGGGCGCACAGTTTCAAAGCAGCTCAGGAGTGTAGCGAAGACTGACGATGACAAAGCTACGCTTGGACATGTCCGGAATATCATAAACGGCGTCATTCTCTGCGACGACATTGAATCGAAGGCGGTGGCCAAGTGCAAGGCAATCGCGGAGAAATTGTGTAAAGCTAACCGGAAACTGACTGCCCCACCTGACTGGCTTTGGGCGCGTATGCTCCTCCGACATGTCAAACGGGCGGATATCGAATTGGACGTCGTCACTGACAAGGGCTTTGGGCTCATCGTACGGGCGGCATTCAGTTTTGTCCCGCTTCTAGGAGGACGTCCCTTCGCCGAACATACCCATACTCACGTGCTCTGTGCCTTCTTAAAGGGAGCTGAAGACGCTATCATGAAGGAGGGGGACGATGTGTGAGCACCACATCCTTGCTGCTAATATGAGGAAGATGAACGCTACTATGCACACCCTCCTCGAAACCAATGACACTGACGATTTTCTCTTTATATCAGAACCTTTCTTCTTGGTTATAGGCAATCGGTGGTCAGATCGGAAGCGTATGGGGGAAGCGGTTCTAGGAGGGGTGTCACACCCCAACTGGAAATGCCTTTCCCCATACACTACCAATTCTGCACCCGCCAAAGTACTCACCTACATTCGTACTTACGATACGAAACGACCCCGTCACCTACATAACATTTCGGTAGCGTCTCGATGGGACATTATTAAACATAACTGTATCCTTATCACTGACTTTACGGACAACCACAGTACGTTACGAGTCATAAACTTTTCCCATGATGTGGAGGACAATACTTGTCTCCGAGCCCTTATGGCTTTGGATCTCGACCCCACTATACCTACCTTACTTCTCGGGGACTTCAACTTACACCCCCCCACTTGGTCCCCTTTGGGCTGGTCTCCGTCTAAACACGTGCGCCTGTTCGAACAATGGGCGGCGCGTCAGACGTTTGAGCTGCAGACCCCCCCTGGGACTATTACCCGCCTTGGACAGGAGGGCCAACGAGACTCTACCTTGGATCTGACCTGGCACAACTTTGCTGCAGTCCTTGGTAATATTCTTGGCCCCCCCACGGTGGATTGGGAAGCCTCCTTAGGGTCTGATCATGCGGGCATTCGCTCGTCTTGGATCGCCAGGAGTCACAACTGCATGATGAGAGTCGAGACCCTCTGCACTTTCAAATTTGACCTAAGTGTGGAGGAAGAGAAACAATGGCGTAGTACCATCACCGAACGACTCCCGCCACTGCACACCATCACCTCCCCGGATGCCATTGAGGTTTTCGCGGTCGACCTCCAGACGGCCATGCACGATGCTTGCGAAAGCCTTCTGGTACATAAAAAGGCCAGAGGCTCCTCCTCCCGTCCTTGGTGGAACAAAGACTGCGATGCCGCGGCGAAAGCCCTGCGGGCCGCGTCTTCCGCTCCGTCAAAGTTGGACATCCGGACCCAAGCTCGTTGGAACATGCGTCACACGGCACTCCTAGCGAAACGTGCATGGGCTGACGAGGCCGTTGAATCTGGTTATGTCTGGGACGTAGCCAAGTGGAGACACGGTTGACGTATGACTGAGGTTAGCGCACTGCGCCAGGCAAACGGCTCCCTTACCAGCGAACCGGAAGCCATCACCGCATTGTTAACCGCTCGGTTTTTCCCACCTGCTGACTCCCCACCCCATCTTGCGCAACATGACGATCCCCCCCCCATCCCCCACCGAGAGTTTGTCGAATTCTCTGCTAAGGAACTGCTCGCTCTTCTGTGCAGGACGACGAATAAGTCCGCCCCTGGGTCCTCTGGTATCAGTTGGGGCATGCTCAAATCGGCTTGGCCTGTGCTCGGCGAACACCTTACTTGGCTCGCTAACGCCTGCCTCTCCACCGGTTTCCATCCCCGCCTCTGGCGTCATGCTTTGGTGGTGGTTATCCCCAAACCAGACAAGGCGGATTACGCCATCGCTAAAGCGTATCGACCCATCAGCCTGCTCGAGACCATGAGCAAGCTCATCGAGAAGGGTGTGTCCAGTCGACTCATGTACGACCTGGACAAACATCACCTCCTCCCCACCACCCAGTACGGCACGCGTCAATTCTCCTCTACT
>WITN01000941.1:0-32020 GCA_015025155.1 Lactarius quietus | reverse complement strand
CGTGCCATCCATGTACCAGAGTCTGTTGTCGAGAAAGAAATCGAAGTCAATTGCCTGTACAGCGATATCGGGAACGCCACGCCCCCCCGGGCTGCACCAATTACAACAAGTGAGAATGAGATCAAATTATAGTGGCAAACGCACTTGTAAAGGCCGTAATACTGGGTGCCGAGGTTCTGAAGGAAGGTGGACACGGCGTGGTCCTGGTAAGGCTGCCGCGGAAAGTAGATTGAGAAGCCGCCACCTGAGAAAGAAGCCGCCACCTCCGGTTTGTAGCCCGTCGTTCCGCCGACGCTGGTGACCCAAGGACCTACGAATACGTGGGTGGTGTAGTGAGCGATCTGTGCTAACACCCGTGTTTGAGACAAAAACGCCATACGTACAAGATGCAGGAAAAGCAGGGGAGAACAGGACATAAGAGTTGCCGAAGCTGTCGTCGAACCGGCAATTCCCTTCCCCGACGCCGTGGTCGCCGCTCGCTAAGAGGACGGTAGAGCCGCGCGCGCCGATTTCCGCGAATAGGTTGCACACCTTCCTCGCGTAATCTGGAGGAATTCGGGACTCGCTAGAGCCGTAATGACATGGTCACCGTCTGCGGGACACTCGGCTGGTTGCGCATGAAGTCAAGCCAATTGAAGAACATATCGTCCTCGTACGACGCGCCGCTGGTGCTGTAGAATGTGATCGGAGTCGGGTATGCTATAGCCTCAGCATACTGAATATTGAGGCTTGCCTCGTCGCCCGGGCTGCTCGGGTGGTAGCTTCCGCCTTTGATCTGCATGACAGTGTAGGTCGCATAGGTACCGTCGGAGCGATATTCATTCATGAATCGTCTCAGGTCGTCGGGGTTTGGGTACTGTAAGGAAGCCCGTGACTCCGAGATGTTTTGTCCACGGAAGCGGGTAATAGCCAGAAATGTTGTACATCCAACGCAACAACGCCGGCGTGACAGGTTCCGGACCGCTCGATGGAATAGGCGAAGGTGCTGGCAAGACGGCTCCGGCCGGTGCTGCCCCTCCACGCCTCATGACCGATTTGGGCATGTGCGCACGCGGAAAGCCGAAGTGTGTGGTTGGTATGACGGTTTGCACCTTCTCGAGCAGCGCCCCGGGGAGTGCGTAGCTGAGCGTGCGGAGAACGGTCTCGTTCGTCCCGATGTGATGATAGAGCTGGTACGAAGCCCTCAGCAGACGGTTCGCTTGGGACACAGGCACGCCGCTGAGCATCAGCCAACTGCCGCCGTGTTTCGTTGAGACGGTGGAGGGGAGAATACCGTGGTGATCTAGCCAGGCGTTGACGAGTTCGAGGACATATGGGGACGGCGCGACAAGCTCAGCGACCTCCTCCTTTGATAGATGCGCTCCATATCTACCACAAGGCAGCAGTATACGTGTGTAGGTACTGAGTGGGCGAAAGTGTGGTGAGGACGCACTTTGGATGACCGGGACTACTAACGTCATAGAGGGCATCAATTAAGGCGTTCTCATCTTGGGCCTGGAGTGCAACGTGGATATCGATGGTGGTATCAGCAGGCGGGTGACCTAAATTGTGCCAGCTGTCCGGTACAGAATACCATATGTGCTTGGGATGCACATCATCCCAATCTGATGAGGGTATTGCGAGGCCATCGAGGAGCCGAACCGCGAAGACAGAAAGTACAGAGAGTAGGTGAAGGCGCATGTCTTTGCGATAAACAAATTCAAGGTGCAAGTTAAGAAAGTACAGGAGGTTTGAAGTACGAAGGAACTAGAGCTTATCGTAGACGCTGAACTTAGCTGGAGAGCGGAACTTTTATGGAGAATCTTACGAACCAAAATCAACAGCGAAAATGAAGGAGATGCCCCAAAAGAGATGCACAACAGCGACTGTATCCGCGGCTAAACCGAGGATGCAAACACCCGTTGATCGCGTGAATTCAGGCACCACTATCTCCCCATCTCCCCAAGAGTTCTACACCGAGAGTTCTAACAACTTGTCGAGGGCAGCAAGCGCAAATCTGTTTTTTTGAGAGGTACACACCGTATTTACCAGGGACGATAGAGAGGGCGCACTTTGGACGTCCGCTGCCGACGTCATAAAGGGATTCGTTCGTTATCATGCATCATGTTAGGCTTTTGAGTGCAAAGTGGAGATCGATCGTGGTGTCGGTGGGTACGTAAGTTGGACGGTACAGAATTTCATTCGTACTCTCATGGTAATTCTCTTACTGTGATGCGAGGTGTCCCGATGCCGCCGAGGCGCTCGATGCGAAGAAAGAAAGCAAGAAGAGCGGGTGAAATCGCTTGGTTACTGGAAATCACAGAAAAGGCATCCACATCACAACCATTTTACGTAATCATCAAACTTAAGAAGGCTCTTTAGAAGTGTCCAGAGAGTCCGTCTTTGAGACAGTGATGGCCCGGCCAAAGATTTACGGGATATCTAAGGTTGGGGGTGAAAGGGAACTTACACTTTAGCCGTAGATCCCCTTCAAGTTGGCCCTAGGTTGTGACACTGTCGAATACAAGGTCGAATATGCAAGAGGAGGCGCGACCTTGACTGACAACGAGATTTCAAGGTGAAATTCAAGTCTTAGCTTCGACGTGTGATACGCGAAGCTCGTTCCTCCCTTATCTTGGTTTGCGGCCATGGGATGGGCTTGCACCAATCTCGAATCTGGACCCGCTTCACGTCCATGCGATGCAACGATGACACCACTTTCAACTTATCAAAAGCCATCAGTAACTCAGAGTGCCACTCCATTGAAAAAAAAAAACGCATATGATCGGTCAGCAACTAGATTTGGGTTCAAGTCGGAGCGACACAGAGGAAAATCTGGCAACGGTGCAGTCAGTGAGGATTGAAGCATAAAGGCTCGACACGACGCTGCTGAACTGTTAACACTTGAGCCACGCACGGAGAAAATAATCGGGATATAAGGCAGTTTAGTTGAGAGGTCAGAATGGGAAAACAAGAGAAAGGGAGAGGAGAAAAATCAGCAGCCCGGGTCAACACAACACTTACGCATTGACCATGAAAAAATTCCAATAATAATTTGGAAGAATTAACATATTGAGCATTGGTGGTGTAGCGGTTAACATTGGGTCTTCCCATGGTTCTCCATCTTGGCCTAGCTCCGGGTTCGACTCCGGCCAATGCATTTTTTTTGCCTTCATTCTTCTCGCTTAAAAATACAGTAGTACCTTATCGCAACAGACCAACAGAACTACAGTACCTCAACCTACATACATATCTTCATATACAGTAACTTCAAGGTTAGATTTCTGTTTGCAAGTTGCGAGTAAAGTTTACAATTCTCACGTACGGCATTACAGCATGATGTGATGACGGAAAACTGTTACCCCTGAGACCCGGCAGTCGGGACTGCCGAAAGCCGAACAAGAACGTAAGGGAAGTTCTTTTTCGCCCCAATGAAACAAGCTCGGAGATACTGTACTGTATAGCATCTCTGGGAAGCCCTTACAGTATTACTACAGTGCTCTACAGTAAGCAATACAGTATGGTTCTTCGCTCATCCATTTCCACCCTCGTGGGCACTACCCGAACACCTCACCTCATGTCATCCCTCTCCCCAGCTGCAGCTCTCTCCGTCAGCGTCAGCCTCTTGCCGGGGCTCGCCAAATCCGTCGTTTTTCTGCTTGTCATTCTGAATGTGCGATCCTTGCCATTGGTCTGGCACTGTACGTGGCTTCTGTTGTTATAGTTCGTTTTTTCATCATCGCGATTGCTTATAATTTTTATCAGTGAGAGTGTTGTTTTGGCCCCTCTCAAGGGTGTGGTGGCTCTCGCGACGTGCGCGCATCCGCACGTTCTCCTCGTCTTCTACGAGCAAAAAAGACGCGCACAGGAATTGCGATTACCTTGTGCCCGTTGGCCAAAATCCGCTTGACCACGTTTCAGTGACAAAATCCTGGGCAGGTGCGGGATGCTTCCTCCTCTACTTCTCTTTACCATATTGACTTATTTCGCTGCTCTCTTTTTTCGTCAGGACCTGATGATTGTGACTACAACTGGCATCTTAGCAACTCGTCGTACTCGAAGGTGAATGATGTGGTTCCTGTCTGGGCGTTCGGACCTGCGCAGTTCGAGTTGGGTGAGACGCAGAGGCTGAACCCTGGCACGAAAACAGGTCCTTGATGTGGCGCGTTCAAACAGTGTCGTGAATATCTTGCCTTCCTTTGTGATCGCTGGGGGCGCAATCGCGCTAGCTGGTATGTCCAAGCGTCGCCCTCCTTCCTGGCGACTCTACTGACCTTCCCGTCTCGTGCAGGCACGCACTTCCAATTCATCCGTGAGATCCCCATCTTTGCGCGCTACGAGGTGCGGTCGCAGATTGTCGGATGGGACCACAAATGGGTACGATTCATTCATTCACCATCTTGACCCTTGCTTAACTTCCGTTTTACGCAGCTCTATGTCGTCCATCGCTTCGTCTCGCGCCACAAGCCCGGATTGCGGCGAACCGCCCCAGCCATCACCAATGGCATCGACAGCGATAGCCCCTCCCCCACTCCGACCCCATCGGATTCCAGCACGGATCTCTCGGCAGATGCCGTCCGCGCCGCGGCCGCCACGGCACACGAGCCCGAACCGGACGGCGCTACACTGCACTGCATCTCGGTCAACGTGATGGTGTTCAAGCACGGACGCATCACGGTGCCTCCCGCGCTAGTGCTTGCAGGAGAGGGATTTGGCGCGACGCACTTGCAGGGTGCCGCTGCGCGCGCGCGCGCGGTGGAGCTGGGGCTCGGGGTATGCATGAGCTGCACCGCGGGTCGTGGCGGGCGGTACCGAAGGGCCCCGAGCGCTGGTGGGACGCGGCGATGCATGGTCTTGAGGACCGGATTGAGCGGCGCGTGGCGCGGGTCATCGGGGTCCGCGTAGGACTCGAAGGTGCATTGGAAGTCCGAGGGCTGTGATGTTTTTGTTCCTCACTTGATGGACGGCCCTCTTGTTGGCTGCCCGACTATCAGATCTATCAGACATGGCATTTTCTTGGCTATAGAGTGTCTTCTATTTCTCTCGTGTCTACAGAAAACCGAAGCAAGAGGTTTTGGCCTGGTAAATTGTGGGATATTATACCATTGTCAAGCTTTATTTAGGCTTTAGCCTCACTCAAGTTCATGTCTCGGTCTACTTTCGCTAGAAGTTGAGGTCACGCGTCCACATGGCAGCAGCCACGTCAATATCTGGGAACCTTGCATCTACCTCCAGGATCTACCTCTATTTTTATAGATGCATTGCTGACGATTTCAGGTCCGAGGAGCACCACCATAAAAGTTCCAAGCCACTCAAGCTGTCTCTGGTGTCGTAACGCCCCGTCTTCTCTAAACGTTCTCTAAACGTCTAGCCCTTCAGGCTTCAACTTCTTAACTTTTGAAGGTCGCTTAGATCGGTTTCATCGTACTGAATATCATGCGCTATCACATGCTCTCTGTGCTTTGTATCTTCGCCACCACGCTCCTTAGCGGCCTCGCGACGCCATTCACAACACGTTGGGGAGACGTACATGTGAAGCACAGCTGGAGTTCGGTGCCAGATGATTGGATGAACCTGGGCCACCCGGCCGCTGATACCACCATTGATCTCCATATCGCACTCAAGCCACAAAACGAGAACGCCTTAATTGACGCCCTCAATGAGGTCAGCAGTCCCGACCATCCGAAGTACGTCCTCTCCACCACCCTTTTGCGCACACCGTACCCATCAAAAAGTGCCACTACTCGTTGAAAGATACGGCGAGCACCTGTCAAAAGAGCAGGTCTCTGAGCTTGTCGCGCCTCCAACAGAGGTGCTCGATCTCGTCAACGCCTGGCTCAAACATCATCGTGTGCGACCCTCCACTATCTCAACGAAACACGGCGGGAGTTGGCTAACGCTGATTGGGATGCCCGTATCGCGAGCTAACGATCTCCTGGAAGCATCGTACCAGCTGTACCATCACATCGAGACGAACACGACGGTTCTCCGAACGCTTAGCTATGGGCTCCCAGGGGGACTTCTCGAGCACGTGCAAACTGTCGTACCGACGACACATTTCGACTTTCCGCACACGTCGCTGCAGAATCCTCTCATTCGCCAGGGCGGAGAAGCAGTGGCGCGGTCGAAGGAAGCGGCAGGAGAGCTCAGGACAGGTTTGTCGAGCCGCGAAGAACTTGTTACGCCGGCAATCTTGCGTTCGCTATACAGGACATCTTCCTACGTGCCAACTGCGGCAAAGTATAACGCGCTCGGCGTTTTTGGACTCCTCGGCGATTCCCCTGACCCTGATGATTTGAGGATATTCATGAACGACTACCGCTCCGACGCGACCTCTGCAACTTACCTTGTCGCGACGGTCAACGGAGGAGTGTACGACCCGAGCAACCCAGCAATGGAGTCCAGTGTCAATATCCAGTACGCCGAGGCCATGGCATTCCCGGCCACGCATATATTCTACAGCGTCGGTACCACCCTGGGAGATCCCCTCATCAATTGGCTCAAATATGTGCTCGATCGGGTGCTCGTCCCGCAGACGATAAGCTCCTCTTACGGCAAAGACGAGTACAAAGTTCCGCCAGATCATGCGATTTGGGTGTGTAACCTGTTCGCGCGGCTCGCCGCGCGTGGTGCCAGCGTCCTTTTCGCGAGCGGCGATGCCGGTGTCGGCCGCGGGAACTGTCGGTTCCAAGACGGCCATGTCCGGTTCCTTCCCACTTTTCCCTCAACGTGTATGTGTACTGGTTTCTCGCTATCTTAAAATAGCACACAGGGCTGGCCCAGATCACTCACTATACCCACACATTCGTAGGTCCCTGGGTTACCAGTGTCGGCGGAACAACGGGCTCCGACCCGGAGGTAGCCGCTCGTATCTCAGGTGGCGGGTTCTCAGTCTACTTTCCTCGACCACCTTACCAGGACCGCGGCGTGCCCACCTTCCTCCAGAACCTCGGCAGCCAGTATTACGGCCTTTACAAGTGCGTTTCCCTACCGTGAGCAGACCTGACCAATCTTCACATATCTAACCAATACAGCGCTGGGGGCCGTGGCGTTCCCGATATCGCCTTACAGGCGCGTGACTTCGAATACATCTTCAACGGACAGCGTCGGATCGCGAGTGGCACGAGCTGTGCGGCGCCGGTGCGAATTTCCCTCATGGAAGCTCTCTCCTCCCTGCATCCTCCTCCCTCGGGCATCCCTCTGACTGCCAATTAAACGTATAGGCCGCTGCAGGCATCATCTCCCTGTTGAATGATTACAGAATTTCAAACGGCAGGTGGCCGCTCGGCTTCCTCAACCCATGGCTATACGGTGGCGGGCTCGAGGGCCTCAATGACATTACTAGGGGATCGAATCCGGGCTGCAATACTCCTGGATTTTCGGCCATGCCTGGATGGGATCCTGTGCGTCCCGAACTTGTGTTTATTCATCTTTTGATGTTGGCTAACTCTTTGTCCCTTAGGTCACAGGTCTCGGGACGCTCGACTTTGTCAATCTGCTGGAGATACTTCGTTATGGGTGGTAGACTACCCACAAACTGACCCGTATACTCAATAGTATACACTTCTCTCCATTAAGTTGTACAGTACTCGCAGTAGACACATGTGACTACCCTCGTGCAGGCTCGAAGGCATTTAAGAATCGGGGTCGTCTGCAGGTGCCGCCCGCTCTCGTGCTCGCGGGAGAGGGATTTGGCACGACGCACGCGCAGGTTTCGCTGTCCATGCGCGGTGGAACTCGGGAACGGGGGGATGCCTGAGGTATACCGCGGGGCGAGCGCTGGTGGGACGTGAGGATGCACGGGATCGAGGACTGTATTATGCGGCGCGTGGGTCAGGTGATCGGGGTCCGCGTAAGACTCGAAGCTACATCGGGGTCCTTCACGTGAGTGGATTGGTTTTTGGGATGTCCGGGCCTTGGTCCGGGCCGTCCCTCTGAATCCATTTATTTCATCCTGAGCCTCCTTGTCCTGAGCTAGACATTGGGTTTTTCGATTACCATTTCACTTTTGTCTACAGAAACCGGATGCAAGAGAGATATACCTTTTTCAATTAGGTTCAATTATTTCTTCGTCCTTATAAATTATGTCTTGGTCAACTTCCGCTGGAAGCTGAGGTCGTGCATCCACTTAGCGGTGGCCAACGCAATATCGGGGAACTGTCGGTTTTACATCTATCTTCAGCACCTCCCTCTATTTTCATTGAGTCTCTTTCAATTCAGATGACGCGGATAAAAGCTCTAAGCCTCTGTCTCCGTGCTGTCTGAACGATTATCCTTTCAGGCTTCAGATTCTTAACTTTGTTAAATCCATCAAGCAAGATATCATGCGCCATTACATGCTCTCTGTACTCTGTATCTTCGCCAACGTGCCCCTCGGCGGCCTCGCAACACCCCTCACATCACGTTGGGAAGAAGTGCATGTGAAGCACAGCTGGAGTTCGGTCCCGGATGACTGGACGAACCTGGGTCACCCGGCTGCCGATACCACCATCGACCTTCACATTGCACTCAAGGCCGAAAACGAGAGCGCCTTGATTGACGCCCTCAATGAGGTCAGCAGTCCCGACCATCCAAAGTGCGTCCTCTCCACTCTTCTACGTATGCCGTGCCAACCCATGTTTTCTACACCCCGTCAAAGATATGGCAAACACCTGTCAAAAGTGCAGGTCGCCGAGCTTGTCGCGCCACCCACAGAGGTGCTCGAGCTGATCAACACATGGCTTGAACATCACGGGATACTTCCTTCTAGTAAGGTCATAACGAAACACGGTGGCAGTCAGCTGACGCTCATCGGGGTACCGGTGTCCCGGGCCAACGATATCCTGGGAGCGTCATACCAGCTCTACCATCACATTGGTACAAACACGACTGTTCTCCGCACTCTCAGCTACGGGCTTCCCGAGGCGTTGCTCGAGAGCTTGCAAACCGTCGTACCGACCACAAACTTCGGCTTTCCGAATTCGCCTTGGCAAAAACCCTTCATGCGACGCGGGGAAGCGGCGGCGGCGCAGCCGCAGGCCCCAGCGAGAGAGGACGGGACAGCGCTGTCGAGTCGTGTCACGGTCGAAAATGTCACGCCAGCGTCACTACGTTCGCTGTACAAGACATCTGCCTACGTGCCCACTGCGGCAAACCTGAATGTGATCGGCGTTGGAGGATTCATGGGTGATTGCCCGAGCCCAGACGACCTGGTGAAATTCATGAGGACATATCGCGCTGGCGGTACTTATGCGCCTTACGCGGTCGCGCTGGTCAACGGCGGAACGTACAATCCGAACAACCCAGGACAGGAGGCGAACCTCGATATCCAGTACAGCTTAGGCATAGCATCCCCGATAGGACTTATATTCTATAGCACCGGTGAAACCCATGGGGATTGGCTGGTTTCCTGGCTCGAATATATGCTTGATCAAATCAGCATCCCGCAGACAATAACCCTGTCTTACGGCTTCTTCGAGGTCGGAATTTCACCGGAGTATGCGACGTATGTGTGCAACTTGTTCGCGCGGCTCGGGGCGCGTGGTGCTAGCGTACTCGTTTCAAGCGGTGACCACGGAGTCGGTCCCGGCCAGTGCCTGTTCAACGACGGTAACGGAAACCTGTACGTCCGGTTCATCCCTACTTTTCCCTCAACTTGTAAGTGTAGCAGTTTCTCTGCCTGACAACAGTACACAATCGCTGGCTCACCGTACTGGCTATGCTCTTGCAGGTCCCTGGGTCACCAGCGTCGGCGGAACAACGGATTACAAGCCGGAGGTAGCCGCAGTTTTCTCCGGTGGCGGATTCTCGGACTACTTTCCGCGGCCGCCCTACCAGGACCACGCCGTGCCCACCTTTCTCCAGAGTCTTGGCAGCCAGTATTACGGCCTTTACAAGTAGGTTCCCCACTTTGAGCAGACCTGGCCCATCTCACATTTCTAATCTGTGCAGCGCTGGGGGCCGTGGCGTTCCCGATATCGCCCTACAGGGGCATAACTTCGAAATTATCTTCAATGGACAACGCCAGATCGTTAGTGGCACGAGCTGCTCTACGCCAGTACGAATTTCCCTCATCGAAGCTCTCTCCTCTCTACATCCTCCTCCCTCGAGCATCCTGCTAACTGCCAAGTAAACGTATAGGCCGCTGCGGGCATCATTTCCCTGCTGAATGACTACATGATTTCAAGCGGCAGAAAGCCGCTCGGCTTCCTCAACCCCTGGCTATACAGTGGCGGGCTCGCAGGCCTCAATGACATCACAAGGGGATCGAATCCGGGCTGCGATACTCCTGGATTTTCGGCCATCCCTGGATGGGATCCTGTGCGTCCTGGACTTGTAACTCTTCATCTTTCGATGTCGACTCACTCTTGGTCCCTTAGGTCACAGGTCTTGGGTCACTCGACTTTGCCAGACTGGCGGAAATACTTAGCTATCTCATTGCACATACGTAATTTGGCGAAACATTTATCACCGGTGCGCTCTGTAAGCCCAGCCTCTTTCATCTGGGCTTTCAAAATCCATCACATTTCTTCTTATCAATCTGAATGTGCGTTCCCTGCCATTGGTCTGCCACTGTCATGGCTTCTGTTGTCCAATGGTTGTTTTTCGTTCTCTGGATTGCTTATAATTAGTGTCAGTGAAAGTGTTTGGGCTTCCCTTGAGGTCGTGGTGGCTCTCCCGACGTGCGCATGCCCTTTTCGCCTCCCACAAGTAAAGCCACGCACAAAAGAATTGCAACGACCTCGTGCGCATTGGCCAGAATCAGCTCAACCACTGTTTCATGACTATATCCTGGGTGGGCAGATGGTGGTTCCATTTCCATTTCTCTGTTACCTTATTGCCTATTTCTTCGCTCTCTGTTTGTTTTTTTGGTGGGCCCTGATGATTGTAATTTCAGCTGGCACCTTGCAACTCGTGTTACTCGAAGGTGAGTGATGTGATCCCCGCCAGACTGAACGCCCGCGGCGGCGCAGTTCGAGCCAGGTGAGACACTGAGGTGCACCCCATTCTTTTGCGGCCCAAAAATAAATCTTTGATGTGGCGCGCGCAAACAACATCTTATACACCCTTCCTTCCTTTGTACTCGTTGGTCTCAGTTTGGTCTCCCACCACAAGCCCGCATCGCGCCGGTCCGCGCCAGTCATCACCAACGGCCCTGACAGCGATAGTCCTTCCTTGACATCGACCCCATCGGACTACAGCACGAATCTCCCAGGAGACGCCGCGCGAACCGCGACGACCGCGGCGTGCGAGCGTGAGGCCAAGTCAGATGGCACATCGCTGCACTGCATCTCGGTGAGCATGACGGTGATCAAGCATGGACGTATCCGTACCACCCGCGCTCGTGCTTGTGAGAGAGGTGTTTGGCGCGACGCAGTGCCGCTGCGCGCGCGCGCACACGCGCGGTGGAGCTCGGGCACGAGAGGATGCCCGAGCTGTACTGCGGGTTGTGGAAGGACAGGCTGAAGGGCCTCGAGCGCTGGTGGGACGCGGCGATGCATGAGCTTGAGGATCGTGGCGAGCGGAGGGTGGCCCAGGTGATTTGTGTCCGCGTAAGACTCGGGGGTGCATCGGAGGTCCGAGGGCTGTCGTATATCCCCAAAAGTTTTAGTTGCTCTTGGAGTCTTGGAGGACGGGAAGATCCGGAGAGCTGTCTTCTGCGTGATCTAGACAAGACATAGGATTTTTCGAATATCGCGGTTTCGCTCTTAGCCACACAGAAAGCGGAAGCAAGAGTTTTTTTTTTTGTGAACCATTCGTATTGCCGGGGTGCAGGTTCGCAGTCCAAAGCAAGAGCATTCAGTCGCTGACTAGCGCTGACTTGTGGGATGTACCTTTTTCAATTGGGCTTCGCCCTCACTCAAACTATGCGGTCTACTTCCGCTGGAGCCTGGAAGCTGAGGTCGTGCGTCTACTTAGCCGCGGCCGGCCACCGCAATATCGGGGAACCGTCGGTTTAATGCCTATCCTCAACTCCTTCTATTTTAATAGAGAGTCGCTTTCAATTCCAACGACACGGAGTGTGCCTCCATAAAGCTCCAAGCCACTATCTCAGCGTCTTAACCTCCATGCTCTCTGAACGCTAGCTTTTCAAACTTCAACTTCTTTAACTCTGAGGCCCACTTGAATCCGTGACAACACACTAGATAGCATGCGCTATTACATGCTCTCTGTGCTCTGTATCTTCGCCGCCGTGTCCCTCAGCGGCCCCGCAACACCCCTCACATCACACTGGGAAGAAGTGCATGTGAAGCATAGCTGGAGTTTGGTGCCGGATGACTGGGTGAACTTGGGTCACCCGGCTGCTGATACCACCATCGATCTCCACGTTGTACTCAAGGCCCAAAACGAGAACGCATTGATTGACGCCCTGAGTGAGGTCAGCAGTCCCGACCATCCGAAGTGCGTCCTCTCCATTACTCTTCCACGTTTGCCGACCCTACTCATATGTGTGAAAGATATGGCAAACACCTATCAAATGAGCAGGTCGCCGAGCTTGTCGCGCCACCCACAGAGGTGCTCGAGCTCGTCAACACTTGGCTTGAACATCGCGGGATACTCCCGTCTCGTACGGTCGTAACGAAACACGGTGGCAGTCAGCTGACGCTCACCGGGGTACCCGTTTCCCGGGCAAACAATCTCCTGGGAGCGTCGTACCAGCTCTACCATCACATTGGCACAAATACGACTGTTCTCCGCACGCTCAGCTACGGGCTTCCCGAGGCGTTGCTCGAGAGCGTGCAAACCGTCGTACCGACCACAAACTTCGGCTTTCCGGATTCGCCTTGGCAGAATCCACTCATGCGCCGCGGGGAAGCGACGGTGGCGCAGCCACAGGCTCCAGCGGAAGAGCACAGGACAGCGCTGTCAGGCCGTGTCACGGTCGAAAATGTCACGCCGGCGTTACTGCGTTCTCTGTACAAGACATCTGCCTATGTGCCCACTGCGGCAAACCTGAATGTGATCGGCGTTGGAGGATTCATAAATGATTACCCGAACCCAGACGACCTGATGCAATTCATGAGGACATATCGGGCCGACGCTACTTATGCGCCTTACGCGGTCGCGCTGGTCAACGGCGGAGCGTACAATCCGAACAATCCAGAAATAGAGGCGAACCTCGATGTCCAGTACAGCTTAGGCATAGCATCCCCGATAGGACTTATATTCTATAGCACCGGCAAAACCCACGGGGATTGGCTGGTTGCCTGGCTCGAATATATGCTTGATCAAATCAGCGTCCCGCAGACGATAACCCTGTCTTATGGATTTTACGAGCACCGACTTTCACCCGAGTATGTGACGTATGTGTGCAACTTGTTCGCGCGGCTCGGCGCGCGTGGCGCTAGCGTGCTCGTTTCGAGCGGCGACGACGGCGTCGGTCCCGGGAAGTGCCTGTTCAAAGACAATTACGGCAACTCGTATGTTCGGTTCATCCCTACATTTCCCGCAACTTGTATGTGTAGCGGTCTCTCTGCCTGACAACAGTACACAATCGTTGGCTCACCGTACTGGCTATGCTCTTGCAGGTCCCTGGGTCACCAGCGTCGGTGGAGCAACGGACTACAACCCGGAGGTAGCCGCCCCTTTCTCTGGTGGCGGATTCTCGGACTACTTTCCGCGGCCACCTTACCAGGACTACGCCGTGCCCACCTTTCTCCAGAGTCTTGGCAGCCAGTATTACGGCCTTTACAAGTGGGTTCCCCACTTTGAGCAGACCTGACCCTTCTCACATTTCTAATCTGTGCAGCGCTGGGGGCCGTGGCGTTCCCGATATCGCCCTACAGGCGCGTAAGTTCGAAACTATTTTCAACGGACAACGCAGGATCGTGAGTGGCACGAGCTGCGCTGCACCGGTACGAATTTCCCTCATTGGAACCCTCTCCTCTCTGCATCCTCCTCCCTCAATGAAACGTATAGGTCGCGGCGGCCATCATCTCCCTGCTGAATGACTACATGATTTCAAGCGGCAGAAAGCCGCTCGGCTTTCTCAACCCCTGGCTATACGGTGGCGGGCTCGCAGGCCTCAATGACATCACAAGGGGATCGAATCCGGGCTGCAATACTCCTGGATTTTCGGCTATACCTGGATGGGATCCTGTGCGTCCTGGACTTGTAACTCTTCATCTTTAGTTTTCGCCTCACTCTTGGTCCCTTAGGTCACAGGTCTCGGGTCGCTCGACTTTGCCAGACTGGCGGAAATAGTTAGCTATATCATTGCACATACGTAATTTGGCGAAACATTTATGGCGCACTTGAGCTGTACATACGGATGCAACCTCGACAGTACTCGTTCATATACTGTATCTCCGGAAGGCCCTTAGTATTGTACATAATGCAACATGGTCCTTTACTTATTCCAGTGATTCCATCCTCATGCACAGTGACTGCTCTAAACACCCTCGCCTCATACTATTCCTCTCTGTAAGCCCCAGGTGGTTCATTTCCATCGCTCTGTTACCTTATGCTTATTTCTCTGCTCCCTTTTTGTTTTTTTGCCGGGCCCTGATGATCGCGATCCCAGCTGGCACCTTAACAAGTCATCTTACTCGAAGGTGAGTGATGTGATCCCCGCCTGGACCCTCGCAGCGGCGCAATCCGAGACAGGTGAGACACCGAGGCTGTATCCCATTCTTTTGCGCTTGCTGGGGGTGTGATCGCACTGACTGGCATGTCTTGCGCCGCTCCCTTCTTGGCCACCTTGCTGAGTGTTTCGTCTCCTGCGGGCACGCACTTCCAAAGCCTGTGTGAGATTTCCACTGGATTTCCGTGTTTGCATGCCACGAGGT
Source organism: Lactarius quietus (assembly GCA_015025155.1). Taxonomy (NCBI): domain Eukaryota; kingdom Fungi; phylum Basidiomycota; class Agaricomycetes; order Russulales; family Russulaceae; genus Lactarius; species Lactarius quietus. The sequence continues at coordinate 17,273 of WITN01000941.1, read as the reverse complement.
GCGATCGCAGATCGTCGGCTAGGAACACAAATTTGTCCGCTTCACTCACTTGCCCGCTTGACCACTGCTCACATTCTGGTTTATGTAGCTCTATGCTCGGCTCTATGCCATGCACTGTTTCGTCTCGTACTAAGTTACGCCTGCATCGCGCCGATCTGTACCTGTCGACCCAGACGGTGATAGCCAGATCATAAGATAAGATATAAATAAATAAATACGTACCAACATGTCCCTACGGGAACATCAGCGCTTACTAGGCAACCTTCCGTCGTGCCTTCTTGCAGGACGGCGGGTGGCATACACTAGCAAATGACACGTCAACAACCTCTACAATATCTACGTTTGAATACACTGCTTCCCCCGTATCCTCACATGCTTACGCCATTGGATGGATACTGTGGCACGGATACAAGTCCGGCACTTCGCAAGGGAAGATTCGCTTACTGATCGCTGACCTGATTGACAGATAAACAGGTTGATGCACGCGGGAGTGCGATTATTTTCCAGGTACGTCGCGCTGATAAGTGAAACTTTCTGTGTAACAGCACTGCCGGCAGAGTGTTTGCAAAGGACGAACGACAGAGAAGGGAGAGATGTACGCTGCCTTGGCCCTTGGTTTAGTCGACATAGTAGAGTGTGCTCGCGTCGGCGAGCAGCGCGGAAAAATACGTGCGTTGCGCGTCTTGTTCGTGTCGGGGTACGTGCCGCGCGAAAAGCACGCAGCCGGGCGGGTATGGAGGCGGTTTCGCGGCGTGTGCAGGAAAGTGCACGCCCCGGCTCGTCGGGAAGGTCGTGCATTTGTTCGTGGGTTTGGGCGCGGGGATGGTCGTGGTGGAAGCGGCGCCGGCGGCCATGCGGCGTAAGAGGTTCTCGCGGCGTTCGACGTACTCTGCTTGTAGCGCGTCCCGGAGTTCATTGGAGAGCGCGCGGAAGCCCGTCATACATGCTTCCGATTACTCGATGGATGAGTCGGTGGGAGGCCGGACGGTTATTCCTATCGTATGGGAAGCGGGAGAGGTCTGGGACGACGGCGGGACGTTCCAGCGTCATGAGCGCAAAACCTTTGCATTTTGGGACGGCATCTGAGGGTCTTAGTGGTGTGCAGCAAAGAGGATGTGCGGGACGGGGCTGGAATTTAGGATTGCGCGCAATAGATTGCATATGCCAACTATAGAGCAAAACGCGTGGGGAATGTTCTTCTGTGAGAGGCGGATAAACCATGAGTTGAGGATTGGAGTGAGACGCGACGTACGACGTACACGGTTCGGGCGTCCAAGTATTCGGGACTGAAAGAGAGAAAGTGGTATGTGACCTCTGCCCAGTCCTTGCGTCTAATTTCGTACCCACTTGCGAGGTTTGGAAACGAGGCCGCGATTTGTTGACGATGATCATGCGTACGTCGAAGGCACCCTTGTTGAGACAATTGATGACGGAGACTTCAGAGGTGTCATCATTGTTGCCAGCGAGGAAGACAGGTGAACGAAAGACGGTGCGGATTGGAATGACTTGATCCGCAATATCACGGTCCCACAAGTGAGAGAAGGACGGAGTATGTCTAGTCGTGTCTGTCTGGGTCACGCAAAAGAACTTGGGATTTTCCCGGAGTTGATACGTCGATATACGTGGAAGTTCCGAGAAGGCGAGCGAGTAGAGTGTCGCCGTGACATGTAGCTTGGTCTAAGCATAGAGCGCCGAGCGAACAGGGGTGGCACGTGCTCATCGGAGTCTCTCCTCCCACTTCCTCGGGTGATTCGAAGCACCAGCACGCTTTTCTTTCGCCCACCTGCCACGCCCGATGATTTTTGCTACGGTATTGGTGATGAAGATCATATTTTATGGCTCTCATCAGCTCACTCCGTCGTAAAGGTCCCACCCGCCCCTCGTGACCTCGCCTCAGACGTGTGGACCCCTCATCCCCGATCGAGAAGCACTCCGTGCTTCGGCCCACTTGCTATGCAGTCATTAGCATTCCTTCCTGCTGCTAAACACCGATGTCTGAATGCTGTTCAATTGCACCTCGCGCCAGACCCATTCCCCAGCGCCGCACAGAACTGGACACGGAAATCTAAGCAACATCTCACGAAGACTGACCATTTCTTTGTTTGCGAGCTTTCTGCGAGGTTGGCCTGGCTCCGGGTTCGACTCCCGGCCAAGGGCATTTCTCCTTCAAGCAATCGGAACGGCGCTACCTCACCATGACCTAGTAGGAATTCTCATTTACTGTAACTTCCTTTGTGGTTATACTTCTGTCATGATATCTGTCATGGTGCAGAGTATTCACTATTCTCGCGTGACGGGGAGTCGAAACTGGACGTGCGATCCTCGCCTTTAATCTGTCACTGTACATGGGCTTCTGTTTCCAACATTTGTTCTTCGTCGTCGCGACTGTCAGTGCTTATAGTTATTTTCAGTGAATGTGTTTTAGCCCGCTTCAAAGTTGTGGTGGTCCTCGCGACGTGCACACATACGCGCTCTTCTCGTCCCCCTCGTGCAAAAAAGACATGCACGAGAATTACGACGAGCTCGTGCCCACTGGCCAACATTCCAAAATCCGCTCGACCACATTTCAGTGACTGAATTCTGGGCAGGTGGGCTGCACTTCGATTTCTATTTACCTTATTGGTTCATTTCCCTGCTTCCTCCTTTTGGCAGGACTACAACTGGCCTTGCAGCTGGCATCCCACAAATTCGTCTTTTTTCATCCATTATTGTGCGCCTTGAGCACATGTAGCACTTCGTCCGTAATACATTTGCGATGAGTCCACATTATACCGTCATTTCCTTCCCCGTCATCAGCAATTCGCCTTACAGGTGGGTGATGTGATCCCTGTCTGGGCGCTTGGGGCTGCGCAGTTCGAGCTTGGTGAAACGCAGCTGAGCCTCATTCTCTTGTGGCACAAAAATAATTCCCTAACGAAACGCGTGCAAACAGCGTCATGTATTCCTTCCTTCTCCGCTGGGGGCGCGATCGCGCTACCTAGTATGTCTCGCGTTGCTCTCACTCCCAGGTACCCTGCCGATCCTTTCGTCTAGTGCAGGCACACTTTCAATTACTGCGCGTGATCCCCATGTTCGCGCGCTATGAGATGCGCTCGCAGATGGTCGGACTACCAAGGGGTACGATTCAGTCATTCGTAACCTTGGCCCTTTGTTTTACGCATTTCTACATCGCACACCATTTCGTCTCGCATCACAAGCCCGCATCGCGCCGGTCCACGCCAGTCATCACCAACAGCCCTGACAGCGATAGTCCCTCCTTTACTTCGACCCCATCGGACTACAGCACGGATCTCCTGTCAGATGGCGCGGGAACCGCGGTGGCCGTGGAGCGCGAGCCCAAGCCAGATGGCGCATCGCTGTACTGCATCTCGGTGGGCGTGATAGTGTTCAAGAATGGGCGTATCGGTGCCTCTCGCGCTCGTGCTCTTGAGAGAGTAGTTTGGCGCGATGCAGTTCCCCCCCGCGCGCACGGTGGAACTTGGGCACGGGAGATGCGCGAGCTGTACCGCAGGTTGTGGAGGGCGATGTCGAAGGGCCCCGAGCGCTGGTGGGACGCGGCCATGTATCAGCTTGTGGACCGTGGCAAGCGGAGGGTTGCGCAGGTGATCGGTCTCCGTGGAGGACTCGAGGGTGCACCGAGGGTTGCGGTATATCCCAAAATCTTTTGCTTGCTCTCGGAGGACGAACAGCCCGGACAGCTGTCTTCTGCCTGATCTAGACTTAGCGTTTTTCAATTATCGTTTTAGGTTTCGCTCTTGTCTACATAGAAACCGGAGGCAAGAGGTTTCAACCTAGTAACCTGTGGGATATACCTTTTTCAATTGGGCTTCACCCTTCCTCAAATTATGTCTCGGTCTACGTCCGCTGGAAGGCGAAATCGTGCATCCACTGAGCGGCGGCCACCACATCATTGGGCAACCCTCGGTTTTACATCTATCTTCAGCATCTCCCATTATTTTTATAGTCTCTTTCAACTCCGGCAGCATGGATCCGGAGTGCAATTCTATAAAAGCTTCAAGCCGCTATCTCGGTGTCCTAACCTCCGTGCTCTCTGAACGTCTAGACTTTCAGCCTTCAAATTCTTGACTTTGAGGCCCACTTGAATCCGTTACATCAAAACAAGTTATCATGTGCTATTACATGCTCTCTGTGCTCTATATTTTCGCCATTGTGTCCCTAGGCAGCCTCGCAATACCCTTCGCATCACGTTGGGAAGACGTTCATGTGAAGCACAGCTGGAGTTCGGTACCGGATGAATGGACGAACCTGGGTCACATGGCCGCTGATACCAACATCGATCTCCACATTGCACTCAAGGCCCAAAACGAGAGCGCATTGATTGACGCCCTCAATGAGGTCAGCAGTCCCGATCATCCAAAGTGCGTCCTCTCCACCGCTTTTCCACGCACGCCGTATCAACCTACGTTTGCCACGTTCCGTGGAAGATATGGCAAACACTTGTCGAAGGTGCAAGTCGCCGAGCTTGTCGCGCCACCCACAGAGGTGCTCGAGCTCGTCAACGCCTGGCTTGAACATCACGGGATACTCCTTTCTAGTACTGTCATAATGAAACACGGCGGCAGTCAGCTGACGCTCATCGGGGTACCCGTTTCCCTGGCCAACGATCTCCTGGGAGCGTCGTACCAGCTCTACCATCACATTGGTACCAACACGACTGTCCTACGCACGCTCAGTTATGGGCTTCCTGAGGCGTTGCTAGAGTGCGTGCAAACTGTCATACCGACCACAAACTTTGGTTTTCCGGATTCGCCTTGGCAGAATTCCCTCATGCGCCGCGGGAATGCGACGGCGGCGCAGCCGCAGGCCCCGGCGAGTGAGCGCGGGAATGCGTTCTCGAGCCGTGTCACGGGTGAAAATGTCACGCCAGCTTTACTACGTTCGTTGTATAGGACATCTGCCTATGTGCCCACCGCGACAAACCTGAATGTGCTCGGCGTTGGGGGGTTCAAGAATGAGTACCCGAGCCCATACGACCTGATGCAATTCATGAAGACATATCGTCCCGATGGTACTTATGCGACTTACACGGTCGCACTGGTCAACGGCGGAGCGTACAATCCGAGCAACCCAGCAATGGAGCCGAACGTCGATATACAGTACAGCATAGGCGTAGCATACCCGACAAGGCATATATTCTACAGCACCGGCGGAACCCATGGGGATCTGCTCACTTCCTGGCTCGAATATATGCTCGATCAAATCAGCGTCCCGCAGACGATAACTCTGTCTTATGGCTTCTACGAACACCGAATTTCTCCAGAGTATGCGACGTATGCGTGCAACTTGTTCGCGCGACTCGGCTTGCGTGGCGCTAGCGTCCTCACCGCGAGCGGCGATAATGGCGTCGGTCCCGGAAACTGCCTGTTCCACGACAGCAGCGGCAACACATATATCAAGTTCCTCCCTACATTTCCCTCAACTTGTAAGTGTAACAGCTTCTCGGCTTGGAAACAGTACACAATCACTGGCTCACTGTACCGTCTATGCTCTTGCAGGCCCCTGGGTCACCAGCGTTGGCGGAACCACGGGCTACGGCCCGGAGGTAGCCGCAGCTATCTCAGGTGGTGGGTTCTCCGCCTACTTTCCACAGCCGCCGTACCAGGACCATGCCGTGCCCACCTTCCTCCAGAACCTCGGCAGTATGTATTACGGCCTTTACAGGTGCGTTCCCTACCGTGAGCGGACCTGACCACCTTCACATTTCTATGCAAGCGCTGGAGGCCGTGGCGTGCCCGATATCGCCCTACAGGCACGTGATTTCGAATTTATCCTCAATGGACAACGCGAGATCGCGAGTGGCACGAGCTGCGCTGCGCCGGTGCGAATTTTCCTCATCGAAGCCCTATCCTCTCTGCATCCTTCATCCTCGAGCATCTTGCTAACTGCCAATTCAACGTACAGGCAGCTGCTGGTATCATCTCCCTGCTGAATGACTACATGATTACAAGCGGCAGGCGACCACTCGGCTTCCTCAACCCTTGGTTATATGGTGGCGGGCTCGCGGGTCTCAATGACATCACCCAGGGATCCAATCCGGGCTGCAATACTCCTGGATTCTCGGCCATCCCTGGATGGGATCCTGTGCGTCCTGGGCTTGTGTCTATTCATCTTTTGATGTTGGCTAACTTTTTGTCCCTTAGGTCACAGGTCTCGGGACGCTCGACTTTGCCAATCTGGGGGAGTTGCTTAGTTATGGATTTTAGATAACCCCCACACGCACCCACATACTCATTAATACGCCTATCTCCTTAAGGGGTACAGTACTCGCACTGGACACATGGGACTGCTCCCCTGTAGGCTCGACATAGAGGTGGGGCCTCGTTAAGTCTGGAGGTCATCTAGGCTGAGTCCTGAGATCTGAGCGCTGAGTCCTTGCCTGGGGTCTGTGCCTGTCAGTGAGTGGGCTATCAAGGGGCTGGGTCAGCTGACGGCCTGACGCTCTGCCAATTTTCCTTACGCGATCGCTATATTCAGACACAACCGATTAGGACGTCTCGCATGTAACCACTTCATGTACCCTCACCAGGGCCACCCTCCGTTTAACACCACAAACCGTAGCTATTCTGCGCCCGGTCTTAGCCACTGGCTTGCATCCCGGGATATAAACTGATTCAAAAAAAAAAAGGGGGGGGGGGCTGGGTCAGTTCTCAGAGAACTACTATTTTTGAGCGTACTGCCTTGCTATGTACTGCCCTGCCGGAAAAGGGGTGGATCCGTGTGGCGCCGTCCAGGAGAAAGAGAAGGGACCGGAGTGCGGCACGGGGGGCCAAAAGCAATGAAGAATTTGGAGTACTATACAACAAGACCGGGAGGGACATAAAACATTATTGTTATGGCTGAGAAGTACTAGGATACCGGGGGATTTTTCCACATTGAGACGAAGAGAAGGAAAAGGACAATGCGTATGAGCCAAGCAGAGAGTGGGTGGAAGCACGAAGTGTTTCTCAATCGAAATAGCGGTTCTTGTGTCCGAGGCGAGGTCGCGACGGACGGGCGGGCCACTCGGAGCGATCTCGGAGTCGCAAGACCTCATCGACTATCGATCCAGTTGCGATTCTCCGGATGCGGCGGTTGGGTGAAAGAAATGGCACTTGAGCTACGAACCAACGAAGGATAAGGAGGACTGGCAGGTAGTGGTCCCTGCCTGGGCGCTCGCGGGGGAGGGGGCGGAATTCGGGCCCAGGTGAGACGCAGGCTGAAAACTGGCTGACAACCGTCCTTTGTGCTCGCGCAATCGCGCTAGCTGGTACAGATGCCTCGTGCCAGTCTCGCGTCCTTCCTCGTGTCGCTCTTCTTTCTGGTCACCCTGCTGATCTTCCCGTCTCACGCAGGCACGCGTTTCCAAGTTTGCGCTCTACGAGGTGAAATCGCAGGTCGTCGGCTGGGACCACAAAACGGGTACGATTCATTCATTCCCCACCTAGACCTCTGCTCACCTTCTGTTTTACGCAGCTCTACTATGTCGCTCACCGCTTTGTCTCTCACCACAAACTCGCATCCCGACGGCCCTCCCCAGCTATCACCACCGACCCTAACAGCGATAGCGCCTCCTCAACTTCGACGCCATCGGGCTCCAACACGAACCTCCCAGAAATTACCGCGTACACCTTGGTGCACGATGCCAAAGGAACCCGAGCACGGGTGGGACGTGGCGATCCACGAGCTTAAGGGTCGTGTCGTGCTGGGCGTGGCGCGGGTGATTGCTGTGCTGGTAGGGCCCAAGTGCGCGTTGGAGGAGGTTGGAGGTTCGCGGGATGTGAGCTCCCTCAGATGTTTTTTTTGCTCTTTTACAGTTATTAAAGCCTCAGTCTGGAACCAGGTCTCTGTGTGCGTGTGCTTGTGCGAGCACACGCGCACTTGGAGTTTGCAAGTGTCGGGAGTGCCAGTGGCGCAAGTCAGGCCGTCATCGAGTTCGAACACTTGCGTCGATGATCGCATCTACAATAGTTGGGTAATACTAATATGCACTGGTACTATTAAGATTATGGACGCGGTGCGTAATGAAAAGGGGGTGAGTTATGAGCTGATAAGATTAGATGCGCGCGGGCGAAGTCTGTACGGAAGACAATGCCGACTCAGTTACTGCGCGCGGAAAGCAGAACTACATGTTTATTCACCTGTACGGAAGACAATGCCGACTAGGGCGAATGAGTACAGGGAAACTGTAAGTAAAGGAAACAAAGCTCACCTCAGTTACTGCGCGCGGAAAGCAGAACTGAGGTGCTACATGCTATCGAAGGTGTTTAAGTAGACAGAAAGTAAGAACTGTATAGTACCGAAGTATTCCGCCTCCGCACAGGGACAATACACATATGGGTAAAGTGCGGGGAGGTGGCATCGTACTAGCACGGGCATCAAAACAAACGGGATCCAAAGTAAATATATCGCGCAGGTTTGCAAAACACCGCATCAGAGACAAATGATAATTAAAACGGAACTGAGATACTTCAACAGGTACATCTTAGGTTCGATTGGCATACGCGGACGACTGTCATAAAGTCATCGCTTTGTGCCTGAAGGCAGGGATACACACTTCGCATACGTAGATCATCTACGTCGTGTCTTCTTACAGGACAACGGGTGGCTTACAGGCGAGCACGCATACATGGCAAATGACTCGTCAACGATAACGATAGCGATTGCTTGAACTCTACTAGTACATCTACGTTCACGTTTGAAAACACTGCCTCGCGATGTGCTAGCCCACATGTCCTCATATGCGTACGCCCTTTGGACGGGTACCAATGTGGCAAAGATACTATTACTATACCAGGCATAGTCTACTGTAGCACTTGGAAAGGCTTACTGATCGCTGACGCGATTGACAGATTGACGGATTGACGCTTGCGGGAGTGCAATTATTTTCCAGGTTCGTCGTGTTGCGCTGAGTGGCCATTCCTGCCTCGCAGCCCTCATCGCTACATTCTTTGAAACTCGAAAATGGCAGATATCGAGTCTCAGGTCAGCGGCGTCACAATGGATCAGCCTACAAGCACTACATCAAACCCTCAACTTCCTCAACGTGCAACTATAGCAGCGGATCAGCCTATTCCAACCATCGCAGATCCACAGATAACAAATCCCATACATCCTCGAACTCCAATCAGTGCAGATTCTCAGCCTCAGGCCACGGCTACCAGTGACCCTCCCCATGGGAACGCTCCTTTGCAAACTGCGGGCAATCCGGATCCTCAGCAGGGTATGTCGATTTGAGAGTTCACAAGATCTATTCTCATTTACGTACAAGGTGAGAAGTACGGTGACTCTTCCGATGGGGTGTGGTCGATGTACCTCACGGAAGCCGAGAAACGTGACAAGGATGTAACTGAGAGTTGGAAGGGGGACACAGACGGTATTCTCTTTTTTGTGAGCCTGATTCTATCTTGTGTATATTCACAGTTAAAAGATATGTCGAAGACTGGTCTGTTCTCCGCCACCATTGCGGCCTTCATTATCGAAAGCTATAAGAAACTATCTCCCGATTCTGCCGATAAAACCAATGCACTCCTTACTCAGATATCTCAACAACTTGTCAACATCTCTAACGGGGCACCTCTCACGAGCGCTGCAGCGCAGACTAATCAGCCGTTCAAACCAACAGCGTCCGCTGTCAGGGTCAACGTGCTGTTTTTCCTCAGTTTGGTCCTTAGCTTGACTTGCGCCCTCTCCGCAACATTGATGCAGCAATGGGCCCGGAGGTATCAAGAACTTGCGCACCACACTGGTGCGCCTCATAGGCGCGGGCGTATCCGGGCATACATATTCCACGGCATTAGACGCTTCGGAATGGCCCGAGCCATCGCAACAATGCCCCTGCTCCTACACGCATCTGTCTTCCTCTTCTTCGCGGGTCTCCTCGACTTCCTTTTCCCCATCAACAAGACTGTTTCATACACCACCCTCGCCTGTGTCGTGGCGTTCGCTCTGGCATACGCCATATTGACAGTTTTACCCAACTGTTACTTCGATTGCCCTTATGCTACACCCCTGTCAGGAATCATCTGGCGGCTATCCCAGGTTTTCGTGATCGTAGGGCTAAAGGCCGCTCTCGGTATCGAGGACCTACTTCATAGTCCCTTATTGAAGTTATGGAGTCGAGTCAACCAGCACATTACGGGGCCCAGCGTTCAAGCATGGAGGGAATCACTCAAACGTCAAGTCAAGGTACATCGACAGTGGCTTTCTGATGGCCTACGAAGGAGCATCGAGCGTAGTTCCAAGGATGCCGCCTCCATGGCAGTCGCGACTGCGCTCAAATGGACACTCGCAGCCCTGGACGAAGACGAGGAGATCGAATTATTTGCTGCACGCATGCCAGGATTCTTTGACTCCCGTAATATCCCAGATGCAACCTCGGCGATCCTTCCCCTTATGTCCGAGAAGACTCTGACCGATGGCATCCTTGGAACTCGTCTCTATGAACTCCTCAAGACTTGTATGCCAGAAACCTCGCTTCTCAACGACGAACAGCGCATGAACCGTCTGCGAGTGTGTCTGAACTGCATGTGTTACTTTGGTAGAGCGTACAACCAGTCTGGTGTCTCAGAGCCATTACCATCCTATTTCCCCACCACCATTTCCAGTCCGGAGATCATTCGTTTCCTTCAGATGGAAGAGGACCCCGTTATTCGTGTGATGGGGCGTTGTTTCGGCGCATTGGTCCTAACGAAGCTGGGGGCTGACGTCACATCAAGTACCGACTCAAATGTTCGAATCGGCGAGGAGCAGTTGGCATGCCTATCAGCTATCCTTGGCACCAATGGCCATGACGTGAGACATTACCTTTCGCAGCCTGGCGTCGTCCAGCTTGCGAGCATGGTATCCCTTGTCTCGGGTGACGCTACTACTTTCCTGGCCGCCAACATCTTGCCGTCTGATGTCCTCGAGCTCGTCCAACAGACACTCGATATTCTTTCTGAGACTGTCCCTGCTCAATGGACGATTGAAATACCACCAGATTGGCCGAAGACTCAAATCATTTCAGGTAGCGAGTATGACCCCGTCATCGTATCTCGCCTTGGCTACGTCCTTCAGATGTGTGCATCAGGCTCTTCGACTCTCACGGATGAAGTGCGTGGGAGCTATCTGCAGATGTCTCTGAAGAGCCTGTGGTTTTATGCAAAATTATACCATCAGCTTGACACTTCCAAGTCATTGCCACCCTATTTCCTCCGTGTCCTCGCTGCACCAGAGATCACCCATCACATTCAGGAGGAAGGGGATCTTACTTCACGTATGATGGGATATTGTTTTGAGGCATTGGTTGTGACCAAGCTTGCAGCTGACTTCACATCAGGCGGTATTCATGTTGGTAATACGGAACTGGCATGCCTCTCTGCTATTTTTGGAACAGAGCGTCATGTTGTGGAGGTTTGGTTAAAGCTTCCTGGTGCCATTGAACATATGTCCTTGTTTTTCCTTGTGCTTAGTGAGGGTGGCGCCTTGGACCCTACCCTACCTCGGCCCACTCCCCCTACCACTTCCTCGTACCCCACCCCCATGCCCACCATTTCTCCTTACCCCACCACCACCCCCATGCCCACCATTTCTCCTTACCCCCCCACCACCCCCATGCTTGCCACGCCCCCTCACTCCACACCCACCCTCATGCCCACCAGGATCCCATTCCCCACCCCAAGGCATACTATGTATTCTTATCCCACCACCTACCCTACTATGTTCCCTCCTCCCATACCCGCCATATTCCCTAACTCCAACCCAACGTTCCCCATCCCTCCACCCGCCACGTTACCCTACCCCATCCATCCCCCGGTCACAATTACCCCCTCCCGGACTGGTGCCAGAGAGCAGTCAGATTTGTGGGACATGGTCCAGCAGACATTCGGTATCCTCTCACTCACTCTTCCAGTTGGAAGGAACACCCAGCCGTCACGGTGGCTATATCAGGCTGGCGGCAAGTTTCAAACCACCCTTCAGCTTTGGCTCCATAACCTCCTCAAAACGTGCACAACAGCGTATCCACTTCCCGAGAATGAAAAACGCATAGGGTGTCTGAAGAGCCTGTGGTATCATGAAATAGCATGCCATTATCTTCGCCCTCCTGGGTCATTGCCAGCATTGGACAGCTTCCCTATCCACTTAATCACGCCTGAGATTGCACGCCGCATTCATACCGAAGAGGACATCGTTGTCCGTGTGATAGGACGCTGTTTCGCTTCGTTGGTCGTAAACAGGCTGGCATCAAAGTCCAAGCCATTTGAGGACCACGAATTGGCTTTCCTATCGGCTATTCTCGGCACCGAAAAACGTGCGGCGATGCATCAACATTTTACGCCTGGTGTTGTTCAACTGATCAACGTCGTATACCTCATATTCGGTGTGTTCAGCTCTTTTGCCACCAATACGGTGCCGCCGTATGTACTACATATAGTTGGACAGACTATCGGTATCCTCACTCAGGCCCTACCGGCTGAGTTGAGCGTCGGGCTGCAGCTAAATCGGTCAGAATCTCGGATGAACGTTCCCGATAGCCAAATCAAATCCGTGATCGTATCCCACCTCCGTGAACTCTTCAAGGTATGTACGCAAAGGACGTTTCTTCTCCCAGAAGCAGCACGCACGTATTGCGTTCAAATGTGTCTCTATGGCTTATGGTATTGGGGGAAAGCGCTCCATCAGCTTGGTACTTCTCAGCAGCTGCCACTGGAATTCCTCGACCTTGCAGGGCTAGAGGTTAGTAGCCACATTCGGACGGAAAAGGACCAAGTTTCCCGTGTGATGGGGTGTTGTGTTGAGGCGCTGGTCGTAAAAAATTTGGTGGCCCGCATCAAGTCACGTGAACCAACCATTCAGATCAGCCACAAGGAGTTGGCGTGCGTGTCAGCTATCCTTGGCACAGAGAGCCATGACTTAGAGCTTTGGCTTAGTCGGCCTGGCGTCGTCGAACTTGCAAATGCTTCCCTCGTATTCAGTGAGATGGACATCTCGTTCACCAACACACCTCCCTCGGATGTGCTAGATATAATTGAAGAAACATTCAACATCGTCTCTTGGCAGCTCCCATATGAATTGTGGGCCGAACTAATAAAATCTTCTCACGGTCAGTGTGAAATCATCTTTTACCTCGTCTGCGGTCTGAAGCGCTTATCAGGGATGCACCCTCCCGCGGAACTGATACACGAGAGCCATTCAAGCATTTGTCTGAAGAGGTTGTGGCAGTGCGCAAGAGCATATAATGGACTTGGGATATCGGCACCCTTGCCGTCGTTCATTCACATTACCCTCGCCAGTCCAGAATTCGCCCGGCGCCTTCATGCTGAAAGGGACCTCCATACTCGTGTGATAGGACGTTGCGTTCAGGCTCTGATCGTAAACAAGTTGGTGGACGACTTCCAGTCATGCATTTCCCTCAGCATCGGTGTCTACGACGCAGAACTGGCCTCCATATCGTCTATCCTCGCCACCGAACCAGGTGAATTTTCGCGTTGGCCACGCCTTTCTGCAGTCATCAAACTCCATAACGTTGTTTTCCTGATGTCGGGCGAAATCGAAGACTTGTTCACCTCGTCCGAGACTACGCCAACGGACACACTGCACTTGGTCCAACAGACTCTCAATACCATCTGTTCGGACCTTGTTCTAGGTGGCGTATTCGCTAGTGGGGACCTACCCATGGACCAGGTACGGTTGCTGCGCGAAATATGTTCGAAGATCGCGCACGCGCACGTCAATCGGTTCAGTGTCCAAACAGTAGAAGAAATATCAGACCAACTACAAACGGTAGAGATATTAGACGAACTACAGCAGTTATCGAAACAAATGCCTACGGTGGAACGCAAGATGCGGCGATGCACAAGCACTATTTTCGATCCCAAACCCGTTAGGGGACAAGGTAGCTCAACGGCTCAATCAGAATACGAAGTGGGAAGGAGGCGCTCGGGGTCGGTGTAGTTATTTCCGTTTTATTGTATACGACAAGTTTTAGGAACCAGGTCCTCCGTGGCGCCTTGGAGCACGCTTGATTTCGAGTCTGTACGGTACAGTAGTAGTGCGCGCTTCTTTTGCTACGTTTGAATCGATTTCCGTGCGACTGCCAGTGTGAACAGATTGCCCTACGTGGTTCCGATTCTTGACCACAAGGACGTCGCCCTAGCATAACATTGCTTTTAACGGCCTTAAATATCATTTGCAGTTTCGTTCAGAGTAGACCAAGCCAATGTGCAGCACATTTGCAGTAATTATCGCCGAAGTTTGTTCCTCCTGGTCCCACTGGCACTGGCATGGCTCGCACCGCCGGTGTCGTCATCGTCGTCTCAATTCGCGTCTGGTCTTATCCAGGAACATCCCTCCGCGTCTGCTGTACCTGTGCATGTGCATATTGCACAGCCAGCGCACGCGCATTCTCTGACACGTTCTCCCAATACACCTCCTCCCGCTGTCCCTCCAACAACTCTAGCTCTAGATTCTGAACACTCGCGCCGTCCTGCTTCAACCGCGCGGCTTCCAGCAGCGCCTGCGCGTGCTCAGGTTTTGTCAGGCGCAAATAACACTGCCAGCAAACTGTTAGAAATCGACGAACGACGAAGGACGGGCGCACGTTGTCGACGCCCTGGTATAGTTGGCATGGTCAAAGGCGGCGGAAAAGCGCGTGCAGTGCGGTCTTGTTCGTCTCGGGTATCACGTGCCGCGTGAAAATCACCCAGCTGGCTGGCTGGATGAGTACTGCGGCGTGTGCGGGTGCGAGTACAGGTGCACACTCGGGCTAGCCGGCCGTGCACACTTCGCTTTTATTCGTGGGTTTGGGCGGGGTTGGTCGTGGTAGTAGTATCTGCGGCCATGCGGCTCTCGCAGTACTCGACGTACTCAGCTTATAGCGTGTCACAGCATTCTTCGGAGAGTGCGCGGGACCCTGCCTTCCGCGCTCCATATTCGTCGACGGACGAATCGGTAGCCGCCAGCGTGATATCCCTGTCGGACGGGACGCGGGAGAGGGGATGCAGGGCCTCGTCGGTCTCGTTGAGCGTGACGTGTTTGGCGACGTGCGCAAAATATTTGCATTTGAGGACGGCCCGGCTTCTGGAGGATCTTGGTGGTGGAGGACAGACGAGTTGGAGTTCAGGAAGGCGCGCAATAAATTGCATATAACCTATTCCAACTATGGAACGGTACGGTTGGGGGATGTTCTCCCAAGTGTTCTCCTGTGCCGCAGTGCGAGATGATTAAACCATGAGTTGAATGTTGAAGCTTTGAAGGCTTGATGATTGTGATTACATCTGGCATCTTAGCAAGTTGTCGTACTCGAAGTGGTCCAGTAGCCTGAGTGGTTACTGTCTGAGCGCTTGCGGGTAGACCCGGAGATCGGGTTCGGTGATTACGCTGAGGCCGAAAACTGGCTGAAAACCTTCCCTTGTGCTCGCTGGGGGCGCGATCTCGCTAGCTGAGGTACAGTATCTCTCGTGTAGTCTCGCGTCCTTTCTCGAGTCGCTCTCCTTCCCGGTCACCCTGCTGACCTTCTCGTCTCATGCAGACACGCACTTCCAATTCCTGCGCGAGATCCCCATGTTTGCACGCCACGAGGTGTGATCGCAGATCGTCAGCTAGGACCACAAATGGGTACAAATCGTGCGATTCATTCATTAGCCACCTTGACCCCTGCACACCTTCGTTTTACGCAGCTCCATGTCGCCCACCACTTCGTCACAAGCCCACATCGCGACGACCCTCACCAATAGATCAAGTCACATCGCCGCTGTTTGCATCTCCTGGTCACTGGCACTGGCACTGGCACTGGCATGGCCCGTTCCGCCTATGTCCTCATCATCATCTCGATTCGCATCTTGTCGGGAGTCCCTACGCGACCGATGTGTACCTGCGCACATGCGCGTTGCACAACCAGCGCACGCACCTTCTCCGGTACGTTCTCCAAATATACCTCCTGCCGTCCCTCCAACAACTCCAGCTCCAGATCCTGAACACTCGCATCGCCCTGCTTAGGCAGCGCCGCTTCCAGCAGCGCCTGCGCGTGGTCGGGAGCCGTCAGGCGAAAATAACACTGCAAAGCTGTAACTCAGCAAACGACGAACGACGGATAAAAGAGGGACGAACGCTGTCAAGGCCTTTGGTAGAGTCGATATAGTCAAGTGCACTGGGGTTCGCGAGTAGGGCGGAAAAGAGCGTGCGTAGCGCGGTCTTGTTCGTGTAGGGGAACACGTACAGCGCGAAAGGCACACAGCCGTGAGGGTACGGCGGCGAGTTCACGGCGGGTACGACTCTTGGGTCCGGATGCACGCTCCGGCTCGTCGGGAGAGCTGTACATGTTGGGCGTGGTGTTGGGAGTGGTGACGGTATCGACGGCCATGTGGCGCAAGAGGCTTTCGCGGTATTCGACGTACTCCGCTTGTAGCACGTCCCAGCGTTCGTTGGAGAGTGTGGAAGCCCACCTTGTGCGCTTCCGATTCCTCGATGGACGAATCGATGGACGGCTGTGCGTCATTCCTGTGACCTGTCGTACGGAAAGCGGGAGAGGAGGTCCGAGATGATGGTGGGGTCGTTGAGCGTGACGAGTGCGAAGCCTTTGCATTTGAGGAGGCGCCTGGGGGGTCTTGGTGGTATCGAGGAAATCGAATGTGCTGGATGGGGCTGGAGTTCAGGATGGCGCGCAATGGATTGCATATTCCAACCATTGAGCGGTACGAGTTGGGGATGTTCTCTTAGCTTGGCGGTTGAAGTTAAACAATGAGTTGAAGAGTGGTGAGATGATGGGACACACTATGTACACGGTTCAGGCGTCCTAATATTCGGGACTGAAAGTTGGAAAGCGCTTTGTGACATCTGCCCAGTCCTTGCGTCGGATGTCGTGCCCACCTGCGATGTTCGGGAACCGAGACTGCGATTTGTCGAAGGTGATCATGCGTATGTCAAAGGCATCCTTGTTGAGGTACTTGACGACGGAGCCTTCTGAGATGTCGTCATAGTCGCGGAAGACTTGTGAGCGTTGAAAGAGAGTGCGGATTGGAATAACTGTAAACGGAATATCAGGATCCGATAAGGGAGAGTGCGACGGCGGTACGTACAGCCTCTATTTGGATCTCGAAAACGAGGAATGGTCCGGAGTCCATACGTTGATAGTTTGAGAAGGCGAGTGAGACGACGGCAGGTGGCGTACGAGCGCGCACGCATACACTGACAAATGACGCGTCAACGATAACGATAACGATAGCTTGAACCTCTACGTCTACATCCACGTTCGAAACACTGCCTCGCGATAAGCTAGCCCACATGTTTCAAATGCA
>WITN01000940.1:0-32044 GCA_015025155.1 Lactarius quietus | reverse complement strand
AGCACTAATGTCCATGGATGCATTGAGATGCTTCCAGCGATTAAGAAGTGAGGGAACTAGAATATGAGTATGAGAGGAAGGCACACATTTGAAGCATGAGTGAGACATACCAATGTGAATGTAACGTCCCAGGTCATAGCAAGTATCTGACCTAAGCCGATAATCCAGGGGACAAGGCATAACAAGACAATTACGGTATGACTACCTACTGTACGATGATGGATGATGATGATCGCTTGCTTACTGTACGATGACGGAGACTATGGTTGATGACTGATCACTTACTGTACGATGATGAGTGGTGACTGATGCTCTTTGTAAACGACTTACAGATCATAGTAGTATTTGTCGTGTGTTGTACGTTGTGACTAGTAGTAGTGGCGTGTTACTTACCGTTATAAGGAAGCTGTCGACTGTTGTGGTCGACAGCTTGAAGTTCTTGTACACTTCTCACATCGAATCTAGGAAGCTCTCCTCTCTCTCTCTTCCTTCGCCTTGTCAAGGCCGCGTTGCGATCTAAAGAAGCAAGACTCCGCCTTCGCGCGTTGAGACGATACTCTGCCTCTGTGCAAGAGTCAACTAGTTGCTGAGTCACCGCGTTCACCTTACGTTGCCTAAGTCAGGCTCACGTGCAGCTCGCACGTAACATTAACTTCAAGCTCCAATAAACCGAACGCCGTGGCGACTCTCAATACCAAAGACGGTTGGGACTTCGTACCCTATCGTATCGACACAAGAGAACGAGACGCACCCACTCGATACCTTATCGGACGAGTAAGGTGGCGACACGTACCAGACACCAGAAGATCCGACGAGAACAACACAGGATACTACGCGGAAGCAGCTACCTCGCAAAGGTATCATCCCGTAGTATTCAACAGAGAACGCTGTTGCTGGGTCGAGCTCAGGTGGAGCAATACCAACAATTATTTTGAAGCAACACGACCAGCAGCAGACGACTTACATATAAACGTACCATTGGTCGACGCACGACCAATCGATCAACAAGGACCTATAGACGGTCAAGAACCAGAGGATCTGGATCGGAACCACCAAGGACCGAATTCCAACTACGAGCAGAGGCGCAGACCACATCAAGCCATACGAGCGAACGATCACCAACTCCACGAAGTGAAGTGCCAGAACCCGAAGAAATTGCAGTACAATCACCCGAGTAGACGCACTAGCCGCGCAAACAGCTGAGTTACATATTCCCGAACCAATCAGAGGAATTCCATACAGCTACATGACTACCCAAACAGAAGTATCGCCACCCCGACTCGTCATCAATGAGCAAACGGGTCACGTCCAACAACTACAACCAGAGGACATGGAAGCCGTTAACAGAGCCATGGGACCTGATGTCCCTGACGCACCAAGTATCCCTGAAGGAACTGATATGTTTTACGAGTTCCGACTCAACAGGAACAGGATACCATCGCCAGACAACCGACCTTTTCCCCCACTAGGAGACCCAGGAGGAGGACCGCCAGGAGGAGGACCGCCAGGAGGAGGACCGCCAGGAGGAGGACCGCCAGGAGGAGGACGCCAGGAGGAGGACAACCAGGAGGAGGGATACAACAAGCACCCCAAGGAGGAAACGATAAATTTATTGGTAACCCACCGCCCACATTCACAGGAAACAGAGGACAAGCCGAATCCTTCATTCTCCAATGGGAAGTCTACGCGGGGGTCAATGCCAATCATTCCGCCATGATAAACAAATATCAAAAAGCAATGCTGTTCCTCACGTAATCCAAGGAAACACGGTGAACCAATGGGTAATGTCCGCAAGCAGGTGGCTCGTTAACGAAGTCGCTACAGGGACCAGCCAGTTTGACAACAGATTATGGGAGAATCTGTTACACGCGTTCCAACGACAATTCGGGGACGTGCTTAGCAAGGAACGAGCGCAAGCCCAACTTGACGCGGGCATACACATGAAAGACGGAAAAATCGACGATTACATTGCCACATTCGAACACTGGTCCGGCATGCAGGATACAATATCAATGCCGAACAAACGCTCAAATATTTCACAAGAGGACTACCACGCGCATTGTACGAAACAATGTATCAACATGACGACCCCCGTAACTACGAAGAATGGAGAGAATCCGCCTTAAAGAGGCAACAAAAATGGATTCACATGCAAACTG
Source organism: Lactarius quietus (assembly GCA_015025155.1). Lineage (NCBI taxonomy): Eukaryota > Fungi > Basidiomycota > Agaricomycetes > Russulales > Russulaceae > Lactarius > Lactarius quietus. The sequence goes on along the minus strand of WITN01000940.1, from coordinate 29,885 downwards.
TCAGAGGTAACCTCGATGCCTTAAACCAGGACGAGCTCCAGGAGGAGCATTAGCTAAGTTACTAGCACCCCTCCAAAACGATGACCGAATGGATACATCTGCAGATCGAGTGCGAGGACGGCTGGCAGGAGCAGAGGATGTACTCCAAACTACAAACGCAACGATAATCCACCACGTCCACCATTCCCACCACGTGGAGGATTCATACAGAGGCAATTCAAACGTGACCACAGTCAAACGCAGTGTTACAACTGCCAGAAAATGGGACACATCAGTCGAGACTGCCGACAACCGCGAAGGAACCGGAACACACAAACACGAACAGCCGAAACCGCGTCAACTAAAGAAGAAAAGGCAGCGGAATGGCTCCGAGGAGTAGCAGGAGATGACGAAGAAGTAAAGGATCTGGTCCTTCAACAATTGATGGGACAGGATTTTGGAAGTGCCTAAACCCGGCGGCCTGGGTAAGGGCAACACGTTGTAACTCTGTGTACATTATGCGCTACCGTTCTATGAAAGTACCAGTGTCAATTCGCGCAAGTTACAACATGGCCGACATAAAAGCATTAGTGGACTCAGGAGCCACCGACAACTTTATACACCCCAATTTCGTCAAAAGAATGGGGCTGGGACAAAGGGCACTAGATAAGCCCAAAAACATATACAACATTGACGATACCACTAATAAAGCGGGACAGATTACACACTACATCACGCTTAATGTGGAAACAGGAGGAACAAGGAAGGAAATGCGTTTCCTCATCACAGACATAGGAAAAGAAGATTTACTACTGGGTATCCATGGCTCGCAACATACGAACCAAGATTCAGCTGGCGACATGCTACCATCGATGAGAAGCAACTCCCCATAGTACTACGAACAATCAACCCAGGCGACAGAAGAGCAGTTTTGGCACGACTGCTAGACGAAGAAGAGAAAGATACAAAAATTTCTCAAATCTTCACACAAGATGCCAAACAACAAGTTCTAACAACAATGGAAGAACAAATATACGGACGACGATCAGCGGTCGAACTTGCTATCGACGCACAACAATACACGACGCAAGTCAAAATACCGAAGGAATACCAATGCTTCGCAAAAGTATTCAGTGAAGAAGAATCAAAAAGGTTCCCGCCAAGAAGAAGTTGCGATCATGCGATCGAATTCAAAAGGGGGTACCTGATGTGATAGATTGCAAAGTCTATCCAATGACACGAACTGAAGACGTGGCATTGGACGAATTTATCGACGAACAACTCGCAAAAGGATACATTCGTCCTCCAAATCTCCGTACGCATCATCATTTTTCTTCATTAAAAAGAAGGACGGAAAGCTACGACCAGTACAGGACTATCGGCGGATCAATGAGTGGACAATACGGAATCAGTATCCATTGCCCCTCATAGACGACCTCATCAGAGATCTCGGGGGAGCACAGATATTCAGCAAACTAGACGTTCGACAGGGATATAATAATATACGAATCAAAGAGGGCGATGAACACAAGGCGGCGTTCAAAACACGACGCGGCCTTTTTGAACCAACGGTAATGTACTTCGGATTGTGCAACTCACCTGCCACATTCCAAAGCTTCATGAATGAAATTTACCGACCAACGATCGCAAAGCACGAGTTACGAGGCACCACCATCAGAGTCTATATGGACGACATTGCAATAGCGACAAAGCGCCAACCGCTAGCAATTAAAAACCATCAAGACGCGGTCCGCGACGTACTTGACATCGCCCAGAAACATGACCTCTTTTTCAAACCAGAGAAATGTGTCTTCAACGCGTCCAGCATTGATTACCTGGGGGTAATCCTTGAAGAGGGGGTAACACGTATGGACCCCGTTAAAATTTCCGGTATACGGGACTGGCCATCCCCGACGTCCGTAAAGGACGTACGCTCATTTCTGGGATTTTGCAATTTTTATCGGCAGTTTATTAGGGGGTTCGCCAACATTGCCAAACCACTGAATGAATTAACACGCAAAGACGAACCATGGCAATGGGGCACAAAACAACAAACGGCCTTTGACGCACTCAAACAACGAATCACCACAGAACCAATCCTAGCGCACGCTGATCAAACACAACAATTTGATCTAGAAGTTGACGCATCCGGATTCGCAGTAGGAGCGGTACTATTACAAAAGAAACCAGACGGGAAGCGACATCCCGTCGGGTATTACTCAGCAACACTCAACGCCGCGGAGCGCAACTACGACATATACAATCTCGAGTTGCTAGCCATCATAAAAGCACTACGACACTGGAGACATCTACTAGCTGGATCGCCATACAAGGTACGGATATTCTCCGACCACCTTAATCTACGATACTGGCGGGATCCCCAGAAAATCAGTCGAAGGATTGCTAGGGAAGTATTGGAGCTAGCGGAATACAACTTCGAGATACACCATGTCAAGGGGACAGCAAACGGAAGAGCAGACGCCCTCTCTCGACGACCTGACTACGACCAAGGAGAGAAAGACAACGAAAGCGTCACAGTACTACCAAACAGATTGTTCATACGGAACGCTATCACTAGCCAACAACAAGATGAACAAAAGATACGCAAGTGGGTAGATCCACACAAACTGATCAAAGCCGACGGGCTCTGGTGGTACCAGGGACAACGGCTAGTGGTCACGGGGACAACAAAAGAAATCAGAGAAGTAATTTCCACGCACCACGACCCACCTATTTACGGACATCCAGGAATAAATCGAACGACACAACTAATCGAGCGATACTACTGGTGGCCCATGATGAAGCAACACATAGCCGACTACGTTAGGGGATGCGCCGAATGCCAACGATGCAAGGTTAACACACATACCACGAAAGCACCACTACAACCAATATTTCCAAAAGCAGAAGCAACACCGTTTGAAGTGGTAGCACTCGACTTCATCACCAAACTACCCGAATCCCGCGGATATGACTCCATACTCACCGTCACAGATCACGATTGCTCAAAAGCGTCGATATTCATACCATGCAGAGAAGAAATATCAGGGGAAGAAACGGCCGTCCTCTACGCGAAACACGTACTAGCAAGGTTCGGACTACCATCAAAAATCATTAGCGATCGGGACCCTCGGTTCGCGTCAAAATTCACAAGGGAATTATGCCGACTCTTGGGAATTCAACAAAACATATCCACTGCTTACCATCCGCGAACCGATGGACAGTCGGAACGAAGTAACCAATGGTTGGAACAATACCTCCGCTTTTGGGTTAATGAAAGACAAGACAATTGGGCCGACTATCTCGCGCTAGCCGAATTCTCACACAACAATTGGACCAACGAGTCCACACGAGAATCTCCATTTAAATTACTAATGGGATATCACCCTCGTGCTAATTGGACAGATAAGGTCTCATCAATACCCCGGGTCGAGGCAAGACTAGAACAATTGAAGGAGATAAGACAACAAGCGCAAGGACAAATGCAGAAGGCGCAACGGTCATGGGTCAAACACCATGACACACCTCAATATCAGATAGGAGACAAGGTTTGGCTAGAAGGACGTCACCTACGAACCAACCAGCCAACCACGAAGCTTGCGCCCAGAAGACATGGGCCATTCATCATCAAACAGGTGATGTCTCCCGTCAATTATCGCCTAGAACTTCCCACGCAGTGGAGCATCCATGATGTCTTTCACATAGATCTCCTTACGCCCTACAAAGAAACGGCAACTCATGGCGTCAATTATCAGCGCCCACCACCAGAGTTGGTAGACAGCGTGGAAGAATACGAAGTTGAAAAGGTACTAGACTCGAGAAGACAAGGACGAGGGCGCAAACTCCAATACCTCATCAAATGGAAAGGATACTCCGACTCGGACAACCAGTGGGTCGCATGGGATGATGTACACGCAGATACAGAGATAAGGAAGTTCAAACGATCGAACCCACAAGCTGAAATTCACATAAAAGCAGGAACGACGACACGAACAATCTCCACCCCAATGGCATACATTCCCATTAACACCCTTACTCACATCGATGACCTCCCCTCTGTTAACACTCTCACCACCTACGACACCAACAACAATGTGGACGACCCCTTCTGCTCCGCGGTCGAACGAGTACGAGTCGTCGCCGAGCAGGACAAGCAAGAACGAGAGCAACGAGAACAAGACTTGGCTGAGGCTCGCGGGCGATTTCCCACACCCCCAAGCGGACGAGTGGAGGACGATGAGGGAGAAAACCACGCTGATGCGGGAGGTAATGCAATCGTGGCGGCTGGATCAGATAGTGAAGAAGACGGCGAAGGAGAGACGGACGAGGATACGGTTGCTGATGAGGCAAGTATCCTCCAGCCCTCCACCGCTGCCACATCCACTACCGCTGTCGATCGTTACGACAGCGACGAATCATCCGACGACGACACCTACCACGAAACCAGGGGTGTCGCACACGACTCATCCGATGAAGGCGACTCCTACTACGAAGCCAGGGTTGTCTGCACCCGCTGCGACAATCCTCCAGACTACTGTCACTGCGCACCCCGATTCATACCACCACCCATTACAAGAGTCGACGATGAAACTGCCGAAGAAACCGGTGATGAGGAAGGAGGATCACCGCCGGTTGCTGTCATCTTCGGACCGATGGCGGAAGCAGGGTACGCCGCTCGCGGAATCCTACCCTACAGTAACACACCAATCCCCTCTCCAACTACTACGCGCCGAACGAATGCGACGAGGCGCCCTGTCCGTGCCGTATCGCCTACCCCCACGGGATTCACCCTCAACAACGGGATGAATTGGGTCCCGATGGTTATTGAACACGAGGGCCGACGGATGCCGGCCAGGTACGTTCGAGTACGCATGCTCGACAACCCAGAGGTCTTCGGGACCATGGGGCGATACGAGCCCATCTACAGAGGAGAGATCCACGCTGAGCCATGTCGGGATATGGGGCCCGCAGCTGAGTACAATCGTGATGAACTGAAGTACTTCCGCGCTGACTTCCGGGGAAAGCGCCAGGTAGACGAAGCTCTCGCCAGGCTAGGGGATATATCCCTACAGGCTGAGGTGAGACGCTACCGCGCGTCCCAGGAAGTCATCGAGGAGTTGGAAGCTGCCATCAAGAGGCTCGAAGACGATGTGTTCGTTCACGTGGACCGATCGAGGCACTCGGCGCGACGACTAGGACGGGCTCACGCATTGCAGAGGGTGCGTGATGAGCATGAGACGGACGTAGGACTGACAACGGTTACTAATTGGGTGGTCGAGCGTGGGCGCTCACCCTTGTGAAGGGGGTGATGTAACGTCCCAGGTCATAGCAAGTATCTGACCTAAGCCGATAACCCAGGGGACAAGGCATAACAAGACAATTACGGTATGACTACCTACTGTACGATGATGGATGATGATGATCGTTTGCTTACTGTACGATGACGGAGACTATGGTTGATGACTGATCACTTACTGTACGATGATGAGTGGTGACTGATGATCTTTGTAAACGACTTACAGATCATAGTAGTATTTGTCGTGTCTTGTACGTTGTGACTAGTAGTAGTGGCGTGTTACTTACAGTTATAAGGAAGCTGTCGACTGTTGTGGTCGACAGCTTGAAGTTCTTGTACACTTCTCACATCGAATCTAGGAAGCTCTCTCTCTCTCTTCCTTCGCCTTGTTAAGGCCGCGTTGCGATCTAAAGAAGCAAGACTCCGCCTTCGCGCGTTGAGACGATACTCTGCCTCTGTGCAAGAGTCAACTAGTTGCTGAGTCACCGCGTTCACCTTACGTTGCCTAAGTCAGGCTCACGTGCAGCTCGCACGTAACAAGACTGATCACGTGATACTGTGTGTTGTGTTACTAATGTACGATTACTATGGATGACTGATGATGACAAGTTGCTCATCAGTCATATGACTCAGCAATGAATAATCCTGAGTCATCACTTACGAATTCCTAGGATAGTGGTAGTATGTTTTAGTCAGGATGTGTCAGCGTATGTGGTCACATGATTGTAAAGTGGTCGTGTAGTAGTTCAGTACTTAAGGAGCTGCAGAATGGTTTGTATTCTGCAGCTTGGACTTCTTGTTATCCTCTTCACTTTGTTGTATCAAAGGCTCTCTTCTCGATTCTACATTTTGGGCACTTGGCCCTCGTCTGTGTCACACCAATGATCTACTCCAAGTCTCTATACTTGGACCCTTCGAGCTCCGCCTTTGCATGTTGAGATAAGATCCATCAAGGATCACGAGACTCCACCTTCGTGTGTTGAGATGTCACTCAGCCTTCGTGCTTGAGTCTAGGATTCGCTAAGTCACTGTGTTCACCTCAAATTGCCTAAGTCAGGCTCATGTGCAACTTGCACGTTACAGTAGTCCAGTGAAAGCTGATCATCACTTCTTCACAACCTGTAGCAATTGAATGTCAATTGTGAATGTTGGCAAACATTGGAATGAGAAAACTGACCAGATTCACTGCCTTTTGGGCAGCTTCTAAGGCATTGGCACTGTTCCCGCTCTTGCATTTGTTCTGTATATTTGATAGAGCTGGAGAGGGGGAATAAAGTCCAGGGGTTTTTGTCCATCGAATCTGCCAATTGAGACTGGTGCTTGTACCTGTGTTCTCCTTGTCAGCATCGACTGCCTTCACAATATCACAGATTTTCTGTGAAAGGAGATGGTGCTCTGAGATTGGCTCCCCTGTTACGCCTGATGACACCGCGTGATGACTAGATCCCTTTGCCCTGCCGGTGCTGGCCAAACAGACACCTTTCTCGGCTTCTTTCGTCTGATGCCACTGTTGTATCTCCACAAGAAACAAGATATCCTCAGACTTTGTGAGTGGCATAGAACTTATTGGGGCCCTGAGGTATTGGTTTTCAGCTTCGATTCCGGCAGGCATGGTCATTGACTTGTTCAATGACATTTGTACATGTGTTACCAGTTCTTCCAACAGTTCTGGATCAGAATCTGGAAGTGAGTCGCTAGTATGTAGCAAAGCCATTAGTACCTCACTCAAATCAAAGAAGATGTGAAGCACTCACAAATTGGTAAAGTCTTGCAAGTTTAGGGCAGCTGCCGCAAACATATATTCATTCAGGTGACTGCAGTTTTTTCGGGAGACAGTAGGTTCCAAAGAGGCCAGTGAAGAATCCTCAAGTGCATTGAGCAGTTCCCTACAATCAGAAATGGCCATGTCCCTATCATCTTCACCCGTCTCAATGTCATCATCTTCTGTTGAGACCAAATTGACCTGTTGAGGCTTGCGATCCGTGAGTGCTTCGCAAGGGTCATAACCAAGCAATGACCATAGGTAGGTTGCTTCTTCATATGCAACCTTGGCAAGAGCGTCAATAGATCTATCAGATGGAAAGTGTGCAAACTGGTGTGAAGGGATGTTGTCATCATGAAAATAGGTGTGAGAGTAACCAGCGGCTGTCTCTCCAAAGTGTTGAGCTTTTGAACAGCATGCAGCTTGAAGGCGAACAGTGAGCTTTGGGATCATTCAGAGAACATCAAGCATGGTGAAATCTGAGATCAAAGACCGCATGAGACCAAAGACATGCTCATTGGACTCGCTTCCATGAGTCCAAGGAATTAAGGGGAATGGATGATTGAAGGTGTTATGGTGGATGAAAATGAGACCAAGAAGACCCATTACAAGAGTATTGATGATTTGGTCTGCATCACGTGAGATGAAGTAATGTTGCTCAGTATAGCCGCCCTCATGTAAGAAAGACTTCCAGAGGTCTTTGAAAAACTTTGCCTGTAGAACCATGACAACATGTTCTGCATGAGTGATTTTCCGACTCTGATAGGCATTGATGAGGTCACCAAAGATGAACAAGTAGACAGTCAAGCCAAGGCATGACTTTCTGAGATGGCTAATGGTGTATCTAAGTGTTGCACTGGAAAAGAGACGTTCTGCAGCATGATCATCTTGATGGTCAAGACGTTCAACATCACATCTAGGAAGTGGGCGATGGGCTGTGTCATCGGTGATGTCATGAACTTGTTGGTAGAAGGTTACATGGTGTGTGAGTGTGATGGCTCTAGCTCCAGAAAAGAGGTTGTTATGAAGTGTCTTCCTACAGTGTTTTGAGTCTTGGATGATTGTTAGTACTTGTCCAAATGCTTGAAGAAGTGGAACTTTGATGGGCGGAGAGTGCCCATCTGGATGTTCGATGAGACAATCCTGAACTTCACCCTCCCCTGTACGGATGAGGTTCGTGATCACATCCTGGTGAGCTTTGCATTCAGATATAGCACCATCAGATCCAACGGACACAAGACGCAGTGGCTCTTCATGTTTCATGAGGTACCGAAGCAGGTCTTCATCCATCCGTGCTAGGGCAGATGCTTCAGTTCTAGATGAAATGGCAGCGACAGCAATAACAAGAGGGGGGACATGTGACAGAGGAATCTGAAGGGTCCACAGCCAAAGTTTCTCTGCCTTCGTATGTCCTGCATTTTCAAGTTGTTGGCGGAATTCGTCAGGATTTTCATTGAGGACTTCCACTGGGTCTCCCACAAGTCCGATCGCAAACCATTTCTCCAGAACTGGGTCAAAGAAAGGGCGAATCACTTCAAGAAGTGCTGTGTCGTCAACTCCGAGAGAAAGAGGTCCATCCAGTGGGTAATTGTAGTCCATGCAGTACTGGCATGCCCTGCTGTGCACACAAGAGGTGATACCAGGGTGGAATACAGGGATCTTGGAGCATATTTTGCCATGACCATAACACGTTTGGACACTCATTTCATTTTTCTCTTTACTCATTCCTTCTGACATACTCTTACCCATTTCACTCATTCCATTGTTCTCTAACCAAGTCATCCCTTTGTTCTGACTCACTATTACTGACTCATATTACTATATGATGACTCATTCCGTGTGTCCCTTTATCAAGTCCTGAAGGCTGTACCATTACAATGACTCATACATGACTCATATATCGCAACTCATCTCTCCTTGCTATTGGGTATATAAGACGTAGCCTGTATCCACTTGTACCCTAGCTTTGTCTTTGTCTTTATCTTGCAAATCACATTGTCCCACTCTGCTCTTCCATTGTTTGGCTGCAAAGCCTCATTGAGTCACCGAGTCACTGTATCACTGAACTACCTTGAACCTACAGGAACCTTTGACTGCCATCACACGTGTCCACTTGTATCTCTGAAACTCTGAACCCCTTGATTAGTCACTGCACCATTGTCTTAGGATCACGTCAAGCAACCTATGTCTCCGCAAGGACATAACATAAGACAAAGCTAATCCACTCTCTTGTCTTCATTGAAACCCTGTACCCCTCATAACCCCGCATCACTGAACCACCATGGCGGCTGTTGAAGTTACCTTCCCTGACAACGACCTCCCAGTAATTGTCGAACGAAGATTAGTTGACGACCTACCAGCACACGTCAAAGGATCTGCTTTTGGTACAAGGCCACAAACGCTAAAGCCGGCTACTATATCACTGAACCCCACCCAGACAAACCAAAGAGAGTACCTGTTGAATTCATCAATGACGGGAAACTAGACGCTTGGTACGGCCTCACATATAACAAAAGAGAATTCTACACCCGACCACTCCTTCGCATTGCCAAAGACAACTCCTACGGCTTAGGCTATTGGCACATCACTGACCTTAACCACCCAGAGTATCAACCACACATCACTCCCTCAGATATCACAGTTACCACAACAGCTACACAGATACAAGCCACTGTCACACTCAAGGGCACTCACCCTCTCACCGCACCTACTATCCCACCCATTGTACTGCCCATAAAACCCACTATGACCACCACTACTACTTGTACCCCCACTAGCCTCCAGGGTGTCCCCCCAGGAATATTCATGGGGGATAGAAGCACATCTGACAAATTCCTCAACAAGTTTAAGTTATACTGCCTCCTGAACGCCAATCACCCATCCATTAGTCTCCCTTTCACAAAAGTTATCACAGCTCTCACATACATCAAGGGACCATTTGTCGATGACTGGGTCAATATGCTGATGGAAGACCTTGTCAAAGTCACCACCACTGGTGCAACAGGCTACAAAGACAAGTCAGATGCCTCGCTCTGGACGATATTTGAGAATGGCTTTAAAAACGCTTGGGGGGATACTGCCAAGAAACAGATGGCCACGGATCAGCTCTTTAGTCTGAAGATGGAAGGCACCGACATAGACACCTACAACGCCACCTTTAATCGCCTTGCTAAGATAGCAGGATGGGACCTTGACGCCTTGGGCACTATTGCACGCTACAGGGCAGGGCTACGTCCCAATATCCATCGACGAGTTATAGACCGTGAAAACACCCCAACCACCATGGACGAATGGCAAACAGCTGCAGGGAAGGAAGTCAGGAGAGTCCGCGAACTCTATAACAATAACCTTATAGGTCAACGCCAGGGGCAGTTCAACAGGAATCAATGAACCACCATCACATGTACCAACAATAATAACAACATTGTTCCCATGGATGTTGACACCACTGATACCCCTATTCCTTTCAAATGACTCACTGACACCAAACGGGAACAATATAGGAAAGAGGGCCACTGTTTCTGGTGTCACCAACAAGGACATATGGCGCAAAACTGTCCCAAGAACACCAACAATCCCTGTATTAACTGGAGTTCCAATACCCTAGAAGGAGAAGATGTTACCATTGAAACCGCCAGTTACCAATGCACCCTTTCTCAACCAGTCGTCACTCGTGAAGCCCAAACCATGAAAGATGCAGAACAGGAAGAAATCTGCAAACAACTGCCAGAAGCATACCATCGTCACTGGGAAATTTTCAGTGAGAAAGCTGCACAGTGCTTTCCCCCAGCACGAGAAGAAGATCACACTATCACACTCAAACCAGGTGCACCAGCCACCATGGACTGTTCCCTCTACCATCAAACAGAAACCGAGCTGGAGGCAACCCGAAAGTTCATTGACAAACACCTTGCAAAAGGTTACATCAAAGAGTCAAAATCCCCTTACGCATCACCGATGTTCTACCACGCTAAGAAGGACGGCAAATTGCGCCCCATTATGGACTACCAACAGCTCAACTCGTGGACTGTTCGTGACACATATCCCCTTCCCCTCATTTCCAACATCCTCGACCATCTCTAAGGCAAAACATTGTTCACCAAGTTTGACATACACTGGGGCTACAACAACATTCGTATTAGAGAAGAAGACCAATGGACAGCAGCGTTCAAAACCCCCTTTGGCCTCTATGAACCCACCGTTATGTTTTTTGGACTCACCAATTCCCCAGCGACGTTCTGCAGAGCTATGGAAAAGATGTTCTGCCCCCTCACCAGAAAGTACCCCACGGAACTCCATGTCTATATGGATGATGTCCTGATCGCCACTGATAACAACCTCGAGCGTCACCGCCAGATCGTTCATGACGTACTTGATCTTTTTACATCGAGTCATATTTCCTTCGCCCCTCAAAATGTGAATTCAAACAGACTCACATTGAATACTTAGGAGCAGTCATAGAAGGAGACAAAATCACTATTGACCCCAAGAAAGCCGATGATTACATACCTGGCCCAGGGAACTGAAGACAGTTAAAGAAGTACGCAGCTTTCTGGGCACAGTCGGTTACCAATGTCCCTTTATCCCCAACTATGCCAATATGCACGACCCCTTGTTACTCTCACCAAGAAAGAACACCCTTTCTCTTGGACCCCAGAATGCCGCACCGCCATGGACAAACTTATCAACGTTGTCCTGTCAAACCCATGCCTCCAACAACCCAAACTCACTGATCCCTTCTTCCTTCAAGTAGATGCTTCTGCCTTCGCCACAGGAGCCATCCTCACTCAAAAGGACGATAGGGGCAAACATGTCGCCATGGCTTCCATTCACAAACTTTCAATGACACTGAAAGAAACTACGACATCCATGATAGGGAACTCCTGGCCATATATCGCAGTCTCACCCAGTATCGACACCTCCTCCTAAGCTCACCCCACCCTGTCATGGTCTTCACAGACCACAAGAACCTAGAATACTACCGCAAGCCTCAGCATATAAACAGAAGAGTCGCAAGATACATTCCCCATCTTGCCGATTACCACATAAAACTCGTGCACATCCGGGGACAACAAACAAAGTGGACGGACTATCTTGCTGACCAGACTTTGATGACGGCTCATCTGATAATGCTGATGTCACAGTCCTTCCTGATCACCTCTTCATACAAGCAGCGACCTCATCTTCACTTGACGAACGGCGAAAGCTTGTCAATTACACCAACGAAGTCTCCTAGACAAAAGACAACCACCTTTAGCCTCAGGAAAGAAGGAAACTTCTTTTGGTACGGCAACCGACTAGCGGTCGTGGAAGACCTCTCCTTAAGAAGGGGGGTAATTTCACTCTATCACGACTCACCTACAGCTGGACACCCAGGAATCTCCAACACCACCTGGGCTATAGATCGAACTATTGGTGGCCGAACATGAAACAAGTGGTCACAGATACATAAAAGGTTGCACCATCTGTCAATCATGCAAAAAAAACCCCATGAAACCTAAACCACCTCCGTTCCCCATCCCCTCTGACATGTACACACTACCCTTTACATCCATTGCACTGGACTTCATTGTTAAACTCCCTGTTTCCAACACGTATGACTCTATACTTACAATTACAGATACCTTTTCCAAAGCATCCATTTTCATCCCCTGCAATGAAACCATCGACGCTGCTGAAACAGCATTACTATATGCCACTTATGTACTTCCCCATTATGGACTCCCATCATGTATCATTTCGGACAGAGATCCCCGTTTCCTTGCCACCATCACAAAGGAACTTCTACGTATCTTATCTATCACCCATAACCCCAGCACCGCTTATCACCCACAGACCAATGGTCAGTCTGAAAGAACGAACCAAAGGCTGGAACAATACCTCCGTATCTTCACCAATCACCATCAGACTGACTGGAGCAAATGGATACCACTAGCACAGTATATGCTCAACTCATGGCCAAATGCTACCACCAAGAAAGCCCCATTCGAACTTATCATGGGACATATACCACATGTTCACCAGACTACTTGCACCACATCATCACCATCACTAAATGAACAACTCCAGACCCTTACCCAGGCACGAAAAGACGTGGCCGAAGCCCTCCAGAAGTCACAAACACTGGAAACACCTTCGAACTTTACACCCTATTGTGCTGGCGACCGTGTGTGGCTTGAGGCACGAAACCTTAACACCACCCATCCATCGGCAAAACTTGGCCCAGAAGATATGGACCCTTCCTTGTTACATGGCTGTTTCACGCACATCATACCAGCTCAAACTCCCTCCGACATGGAAGCTCCATAACGTATTTCATGCCTCGTTACTCACCCCCTACAAAGAAACTCCCTTAAACGGGAATAAGTATCAGGAACCCGTCCCAGACCTCGTGGATGGACAGCCTGAATGGGAAGTTGAGAAGATTCTTGGTGCCAGATGAAGACACCAACAACTCCAATACCTGGTCAGGTGGAAGGGTTTCTCCAATGCCCATGACAGCTGGGAACCACTAGCCAATATCTCCACGGATGAATTGATTAAAGAGTTTTACCAGGAACATCCTGTGGCCATACGAACCATACATAAAGGCTGCAACCTTCACAAAACCCCATCACCATTCCTCTATCACAACCTTTACTACCATGTCTTCCCCTACCCCCTCACTCGAATTTCTCCTCAGACTCCACCAACGGCTACCCTCCCTAGTACTCCAATCACGTCCACCATCTCCCTGTCTGACCGCATAGGTGATGTCTTATTCCCAAACAGTCTAACACCCCTGCTGAGAGCCCTATCGACACCCTTCTGGACCTAGACATTCAGACGGATTCATGCGCTATGACCCGACCATCGCTAACCATGGCAGGTATGGTCAAAAGATGCTCATCGCTGATGGGACCAGGTGCTGGCCTCATTACATTAAGTTCTCCCTCACCATAGGGAGCAACATCACTATGTCATCGCTGCTAGATACCAACCAGGGGGAGCTCGCCCCGACCACTATGGCTGGACACTAGAGGCTGCTCCTTTTGTCGGCCCCCCCCCCTCCCTCATTAACAACACCACCTATCCATATTCTCTCCTGACCACCATGACACCACCGCCGTCAACATCTCTCTCTTTGCCGTTAATGATAAGGGAGTCATTGCTGATGTAAGTCACTATCGCTCGCTCTTAGCTGAGGAAGAAGAGTTGCGCGAAAACGAAGTCGCCCTCACACATGCCTGGATTGACTGGCATTATAAGGTGGGACCTGTACGCAACTGCCTCACCACCGCTCAAGCCCATGCCCGTGTTCACCCTTATCTCTCCAACACCGCCCCTATCCCTCTTGCCAACGCCCCCAAATTACACAGACAGTTGCCAACATTATTCAAGAGGGTCGTGGCAATGATATTCAGTGGCTTGGCATGCCACAGCTTCATGAAGAAGAACATCCCAGCAACGACCCCAAAACCACCGCCCTACCATTACCCACCAACCATGGACCCCTCAGGGTTTTACTCAGGGACCCAACTGTTATGGTACGGCTTCAGACTGATCACGTGATACTGTGTGTTGTGTTACTAATGTACAATTACTATGGATGACTGGTGATGACAAGTTGCTCATCAGTCATATGACTCAGCGATGAATAATCCTGAGTCATCACTTACGAATTCCTAGGATAGTGGTAGTATGTTTTAGTCAGGATGTGTCAGCATATGTGGTCACATGATCGTAAAGTGGTGTGTAGTAGTTCAGTACTTAAGGAGCTGCAGAATGGTTTGTATTCTGCAGCTTGGCTTCTTGTTATTCTCTTCACTTTGTTGTATCCAAGGCTCTCTTCTCGACTCTATGTTTTGGGCACTTGGCCCTCGTCTGTATCACACCAACGATCTACTCCAAGTCTCTATACTTGGACCCTTCGAGCTCCACCTTCACGCGTTGAGATAAGATCCATCAAGGATCACGAGACTCCACCTTATGTGTTGAGACATCACTCAGCCTTTGCGCTTGAGTCTAGGATTCGCTAAGTCACCGCGTTCACCTCATGTCGCCTAAGTCAGGCTCACGTGCAACTTGCACGTTACATTAAGTCCAAGCTCTTCAATTCGAACCGTGGCACTGATTACTACAAAAGATGCTGGGACTTCCAGCCCTACCAAATTACATCCAGAGAACGGGACGCCCCCACCCATACATAGTAGGACGAATTAGGTGGAGGCACATACCAGATACCAGGAGAGACGAAGAATACAACACAGGATACTATGCAGAAGCGGCAACCTCACAAAGGTATCATCCCATCATATTCAACTGAGAACACTGTTGCTGGGTTGAACTCAGGTGGAGTAACACCAACCAGTACTTCGAAGCAACACACCTGCAGCGATGACCTAAACATCAACATCCCGCTAACAGATGCACGAACCATTGACCAACAAGGGCCGATTGATGGTCAAGAAGATCAAGACCTTGTATCGGAACCACCTCCAACGAGCTCCAACTAAGAGCACAAACCCCAGCAACTACTAGTGATACCAGCAACATCACCCTACAGTATCAGAAGCATCAGTGAACCAGAAGAAATAGCAGTGCACTCACCAGAAGTAGACGCACTAGCTGAACGAACAGCTGAGTTACACCTACCAGAACCGATTAGAGGAATACCTTTCATTATGGCAACTCAGATGGAAGTATCACCACCCCGTCTTGTCATAAATGAGCATACAGGACACATACAACCACTAGCCCAAGAAGACATAGCTGCAGCATGTCGCGCCATGGGACCAGACGTCCCTGACGCACCAAGTAATCAGGAGAACCAGATATGTTTTACGAGTTCAGGACTAACCGCACTATGATACCCTCGCCAGACAACAGACCATTTCCACCACAGAGGGGAGGACCACCCAACGGTGAAAGACCACAAGGAGGTGGAGGGGGACCACCCAACGGAGGATGGCCACACCAAGGAGGTGGAGGAGGACCACCAGGAGGTGGGGGACAACCACAAGCAACTATCAATGCCCCTCAAGGAGGAGGCAATAATCAGTTCATTGGTAATCCACCTCCAACATTCACCGGGTCTAGGGCCCAAGCGAGACCTTCATACTTCAATGGGAAGTATACGCAGGAGTCAACGCCAACCATTCAGCCATGAGGAACAAGTATCAGAAAGCTATGTTGTTCCTCACATACATTCAGGGAGATATGGTTAACCAGTGGGTTATGTCCGCCAGCCGCTGGCTCATTAACGAAGTTGCCACTGGAACCAACCAATTGAAGATCGACTATGGGAGAACTTGCTCCATGCCTTCAGAAGGCAGTTTGGTGACGTACTCAGCAAAGAGTGCACTCAAGCCCAGCTTGATGCTGGCATTCACATGAAGGACGGAAAAGTGGACAACTACATTGCCCTCTTTGAACAACTCGTTCGACACGCCGGCTACAATATTAATGCCAAACAAACCCTCAAGTATTTCACTAAGGGACTCCCAAGGGCCCTATATGAGACAATGTATCAACACGACGACCCTCAAAACTATGAAGAATGGAGGGCTCAGCACTAAAGTGACAGCAAAAATGGATCCACATGCAGACGGTCCGAGGCAACCTGGATGCCTTCAAGCTGGACGTGTGCAAGGAGGCGCATTAGCTAAGTTACTAGCTCCTCTCCAAGACGACGACAGGATGGACACTTCGCAGATCGAGTACAAGGACGCCTAGCAGGAGCAGAAGATGTCCTCAACAACAACGGACGAAACAATGACTTTCAGCGTCCACCATACCCACCGCGTGGAGGTTTCCTCCAGAAAAGGCGTGAATTCAAGCGTGACACTAGCCAGATACAGTGTTACAACTGTCAGAAGATGGGACATTTCAGCCGCGACTGTAGGCAGCCTCGGCACCCACGCAGAGTCCAGACACGAGCCACAGAAACTGCACCAACTAATGAAGAGAAGGCAGCAGAATGGCTACGAGGGGTAGCCAGTGAGGGAGATGATGTAAAGGATCTGGTCCTGCAACAGTTGATGGGGCAGGATTTTGCAAACACCTGAACCTGATGGCCTGGGTGAGGGCAATTCGTTGTAACTCTGTGTATATCATGCGCTATCAATCTATGAGAGTTCCAGTTTCAATTCATGCAAGTTACAACATGGCCGACATAAAAGCATTGGTGGACTCTGGAGCCACCGACAACTTTATCCATCCGAATTTCGTCAAACGGAGGGGACTAGGACAGCGGGCCTTAGATAAGCCCAAAAACATCTTTAACATCGACGATACCACTAATCAAGCGGGGAAGATAACCCACTACCTAACGCTTAATGTGGAAACAGGAAAGACCAAACGAGACATGCGCTTCCTCATCACAGACATAGGAAAGGAAGATGTATTACTGGGTTATCCATGGCTCACTACCTATGAACCACTGTTCAGTTGGCGCCATGCCACTATAGATGAGAGGCAACTCCCTATAGTATTGCGATCAATTAACCCTGACGACAGGAGAGCAGTACTGGCACAACTACTCACAGAAGAAAAAGAAGATATGCGCATATCCAGAATGTTCACCACTGAAACTAAAGAACAAATCGTGGTTGAACTAGAAGAACAAGTGTACGGAAGAAGATCAGCGGTTGAGATGGCGATTGATGCTCAACAATATATGAAAAAGGTGGAAGTACCAACAGAATACCAATGCTTTGTGAAGGTATTCAGTGAGGAAGAATCAAAGCGCTTCCCACCTTGACATAGCTGTGACCATGCCATTGATCTCAAACCAGGAGCTCCAGATGTCATCGACTGCAAAGTATACCCCATGACAAGGGTAGAAGATGCAGCGTTGGACAAATTCATAGACAAACAAGTAGAGAAAGGGTATATTTGCCCTTCAAAATCGCCGTATGCCTCATCATTCTTCTTCATTAAAAAGAAGGACGGAAAGCTACACCCTGTGCAGGACTACAGGAAAATCAACGATTGGACAATATGAAATCAGTACCCACTCCCCCTTATTGACGACCTCATTAGGGATCTAGGAGGAGCTCAAATATTCTCTAAACTGGACGTACGACAAGGTTACAACAACATCAGAATCAAGGAGGGGGACGAGCACAAGGCAGCATTCAAAACATGTCGTGGCCTTTACAAACCAATGGTCATGTATTTTGGGCTATGTAACTCACCAGCTACATTCCAGGGCTTCATGAACGAAATCTACTGACCCACCATTGCAAAACATGAAGCTCTGGGAACGACAATCTGTGTTTACATGGACAACATTGCCATAGCAACAAAACGACAACTTTGGACACTTAAAGCACACCAAGAGGCTGTCAGCGATGTACTCATGGTCACGCAAAAACGCGATCTATATTTCAAACCAGAGAAATGTGTCTTCAACGCCCCTAGTATTGATTACCTGGGGGTAATCCTTGAAGAGGGGGTGACACGCATGGACCCCATCAAAATTTCGGGTGTCAAGGAATGGACTTTGCCCACCACAGTTAAGGATGTATGATCATTTCTCAGTTTTTGCAATTTTTATCGGCAGTTTATCAAAGGATTCGCTTCAATTGCGAAACCACTCAACGAACTCACACGCAAAGATGAACCATGGCAATGGGGAACGCGCCAACAAACGGCCTTCAAGACCCTCAAAAGTTGCGTAACTACTGAACCAATACTAACTCACCCAGATCAAACACAACAATTCAATCTTGAAGTGGACACGTCGGGTTTTGTGGTAGGAGCAGTGCTATTACAGAAGAAGCAAGATGGAAAGCGACATCCAGTGGGCTACTACTCAGCCACTCTCAACGCAGCAGAACGAAATTACGACATCTACAACCTCAAACTTCTAGCCATCGTCAAGGCGCTACACAATTGGAGACACTTACTAGCTGGATCACCTCATAAAGTATGCATATTCTTGGATCACATGAACCTACAGTACTGGTGAGACCCTCAGAAGATCAGTCGACGGATCGCCAGAGAGGTACTAGAACTGGCAGAATACAATTTCGAAATCCACCACGTCAAAGGAACAGCAAACGGTTGGGCGGACACACTGTCATGTCGACCAGACTATGATCAAGGCAAGAAAGACAACAAGAATGTTATGGTCCTACCAAAAGAACTATTTGTACGAACAACGATCTGTGCTGACAGTCCGCCGATGCGACAAGATAAGGACCAGATATGCAGATGGATGGACCCCCACAAACTGACCAAAGTGAATGACCTTTGGTGGTATCAAGGCAAAAGACTGGCGTTTATGGGAACAGACGCAGAAATCAGAGAAGTCATTTCTGCCCATCATGATCCACCAATTCACGGTCACCCAGGAATCGTGTAACGTTTCCACTGAACGTTGATCCGACTTGGATCCGATGGGTCTTCCTTGCTTCAACTCTGAGCAAAGCGCACGGCTTCTGAACTCAGGAATGACTTGAATTACTTGTAAAGGGCAAATAACCAATAAGGTCCCCTAATACCGCCTAGCCTGAGGTTCGTTACAAGGTGGCAACGCCTAACACTTAAGTTGGCAACAAGAGTAGTCACACTGAACAATGACTCTGCTTCAAGACTGTCTGAATTCCCTGAGAGAAGTACAGGTGGATATCAAGACAACTAAGCTAGCGAACCATAGCGCAACTTGTATAGTATTTATAGTAAGTGTCCATCAAGATATGAAGCCGACACATATAGTATGAGTAAAGATCACAAAGGATGACTCACACATCAATAAGCAAATGAGTAAGTGAATGTCTAAGCATCACAAAGCATGAGTAACGAATAATAAGCATGATGACTCACATCAATCAGCACATGAATAAGGCATCAATAAGCCATAAGTAAGCGTCCCCACCAATGAGTGACCAAGCACCTCCAACCAGTGAGTAAGCAACCATAGGGCATCAATAAGCCCACCTCATCGCATCAGTAAGCGAGAACAATAAGCAATAGTAAGCATAAGTGGGAAATGTCATCCACAACAGTCAGCCAATAATACTGCATTAATAAGCAATGGCTCCGGCGCTAACACAGGCGCTCCTTGGACTAATCCATCTTGAACACATACCCGAAAGGGGATCAAACCCGGCCCGCTGGAGTGCGTCCCAACGGCAGCCACGGCCCGCTGATATTGGCAGCCTCAGGTCGCTGGTCTTACACCACACAATCGCTATTTGTTGTCGTTGGTCGTCTTCAGGACACAACTGTCTTCCGCCAATTCCATGGCTTCTTCCAACGTCCCCTGAGTTATGGGTTAGGCCAGATACGTACTGTGACCTGGGACAATTCCATCCTTCATGCCCCCCTGACTTATTGCTTAGGTCAGATCCCGTGACCTGGGGGTTGATCACATGACCGTGTCACGTGACCCTCATCCGTCCTGTAATGACCTTCCTGCCAGCATCTGGGGTTCTATCGTGAGTTATCAGGCTACTCACGAGCTGGCGGACTCTCCACGCCTCGTCATAAGCGAGGTAACTGTCGTCTTCTGCCGCTACGAGTGTGCGTACGGCCTCTTCCTCTTCGATGTCCTTTTGATCACGTGCCTCCCAGGTATGCGCCTCTGGGTAATCATGGCAATTCTTCCAGTGTTCATGCAGACACTTGCGCTGTCTGTGGGTTGTGGCGGTTTGAGCAGGGTCTGAGCGTAACAAATCGTGCGTACTCTCCAACAAGTAGAGAGACGCTACTGGTGGCCTCAGATGAAGCGCGACGTTACAGAATATGTGAGAGGATGCGCAGAATGTCAAAGGTGCAAGGTCAACCTGCGAGCCACAAAAGCACCGCTACAACCAATATTTCCGAAACCCGAAGCTATGCCATTCGAAGTAGTGGCACTAGATTTTATCACTAAACTACCAGCGTCACAGGACTTTGACTCTATCTTGACAGTCACTGACCATGACTGCTCAAAGGCATCCGTATTTGTAGCGTTTCCACCAAACGCCGATCTGACTTGGATCCGAGTGCTTCCTTGAATCAACAATGAGCTAAGCACAAGGCTTACAACTTCAATGATAACTCGTAAAGGGCGATAAACCACAGAGGTCCCCTTGGTAAGGCCTAACAAGGTGATGACTTTGACACACAAGTTGGCAACAAGATGAGAGAATAGTCACACAGACCAATGACTCTGCTATAAGACTGCTTTGATATGCCTGAGAGTAATACAGGTGGAAGTCAAAACAACTAAGCTAAAGACTACTGGCGAAACCTGCCTAGTACATATAATACTTCCAAGCTAGCTTTAAAGCTGAGCTCGAACTATAGTAACACAACTCATGACCTAATCTGCCAATGAGAATTGTCCATCAAGCCACAGGGGCTTATCATGAAACATACAGTACATGAGGCATAAGGCCCCACATGAGTCAGAGATAACACAACCCTGAGTCATAGATAACAAGACACTGAGTCACAGATAAGAACACACATGACTCACAAATGACATCATAGAACAAGAGATAAGAGATAACAAATGCCAGGGCGCAATACCAGCGCATCAGAAACTGTTCCATCAGAACTTGAACCACAAAAGGGAATGTCTAGACCTTCAGCTGTCAGGAATTGCCTCTGACCTCATGCCTACCATGGCCCTTCCAGAACCTTCCATAATCTTCCATTCTTGATACAACACCGAAGTCCCCTGAGTTATGGCTTAGGTCAGATACATACTGTGACCTGGGACTAGACCCATCCATTCTTCTATGCTTGACACCTTCGACCTCTCGGGAATCTTGCATCTGAGGAAACGTAACATAATACAAAGCTATTCCATCCTTGAAGTCCCATGGCTTATAGATCAGACCAGATACAAGGCATGATCTGGGACTTTCACATGATCTAATGTTACATGCAAGCTGCACGTGAGCCTGACTTTGGCAACATAAGGTGAATGCGGTGACTTAACAACCCGTTAACTCTAGCACGAAGGCAGAGTATCGTCTCAACGCGCGAAGGCGGAGTCTTGCTTTTGACAGCAACGCGGTCCAGAAGGACGAGGAGAGAGAGAGAGAGAGAGCCTGCTTATTCGATATGAGAAGTGTACAAGAACTTCAAGCTGTTGACCACAACAGTCGACAGCTCCTTATAACGGTAAGTACACGCCACTACTACTAGTAACAACGTACAACGCTCGACAAATACACTACTATCAGTAAGTCGCTCACTAAGAGCATCAGTCATCATCGTCATCGTACAGTAAGCAATCAGTCATCACCGTCATCGTACAGTAACCAGTCAGTCATCCTCGTATCGTAATCGTCCTACTATGCCATGTCCCCTGGGTTATTGGCTTAGGTCAGATACTTACTATGACCTGGGACGTTACATCACCCCCTTCACAAGGGTGAGCGCCCACGCTCAACCACCCAATTCGTAACTGCAGTGAGTCCGACATCTGTCTCATGCTCATCTCATACCCTCTGTAAGGCGTGAGCCCGCCCAAGTCTTCGCGCCGAGTGTCTAGCTCGGTCGACATGAACGAACACGTCGTCTTCAAGCCGTTTGATGGCTGCTTCTAGTTCTTCAATCACTTCCTGGGACGCGCGGTAACGTCACACCTCAGCCTGTAGGGAAATATCCCCGAGCCTGGTGAGAGCTTCGTCTACCTGTCGCTTTCCCCGGAAGTCAGCGCGGAAGTACTTGAGCTCATCGCGATTATACTCAGCTGCGGGCCCCATATCCCGACACAGTTCCGCGTGGATGTCCCCCCTGTAGATGGGCTCGTACCGCCCCATAGTCCCAAAGACCTCTGGGTTGTCAAGCATGCGCACTCGAATGTAACGCGCCAGCATCCGTCGTCCCTCATGTTCGATCACCATAGGCATCCAATTCATCCCGTTGTTGAGGATGAATCCAGCGGGGGTAGGCGATACGGCACGGACAGGGCGCCTCGCCGCATTCGTTCGGCGCGTAGTGGTTGGAGACGGTATTGGGGCTCCGCTGTATGGCAGTATTCCGCAGGCGGTGTAACCAGCCTCCGCCATCGGTCCATAGACGACAGCAACCGGCGATGATCTTCCTTCCGCATTACTGGTTTCTTCGGCAGACTCATCGTCGACTCTTGTGATTGGTGGTGGTATAAATCGGGGTGCGCAGTGACAATAGTTGGGGGGTTGTCGCATCGGGTGCAAACAACCCTGGCTTCATAGTAGGACTCATCGGCGGAGGATGAGTCACCGCTGTCGTAACGATCAATGGCAGTAGTGGATGTGACAGCAGTGGAGGGCTGGAGGATACTTGCCTCATCAGCAACTGTATCCTCATCCGTCTCTCCCTCACCGTCATCTTCACTATCTGATCCAGCCGCCATGACTGCATCACCTCCCTCATCAACGTGGTTTTCTTCCTCATCGTCTTCCACTCGGCCGCTTGCGGGTGTGGGGAATCGCCGGCGAGCCTTGGCCAGGTCTCGTTCTCGTTGCTCTCGTTCTCGTCTGTCTTGTTCGGCGACGGCTCGCACTTGTTCGACTGCGGAGCAGAAGGGGTCGTCCACATTATTGTTGTTGTCGTAGGTGGTGAGGGTGTCGACAAGGGGAGGTCAAGGGTGATAGTGGTGAGTGGGACATGAGACATTGTAGTGCGGGGTGTTGAGACAGTTCATGTTGTGGTTCCTGCTTTTATGTGAATTTCGGCCCTCGGGTTAGACCGTTTGAACTTCCTTATCTCTGCGTCCGTGTGTACATCATCCCACGTGACCCACTGGTTGTCCGAGTCGGAGTATCCTTTCCACTTGATAAGATACTGGAGTTTGCACCCCCGTCCTGTTCTTCGCGAGTCTAGTACCTTTTCGACTTCGTATTCTTCCATGCTATCTACCAATTCTGGTGGGGGGCGTTGATAGTTGACGCCATGAGTCACCGTCTCTTTGTAGGGTGTGAGAAGATCTATGTGAAAGACATCATGGATGCTCCACTGCGTGGGAAGTTCTAGACGATAATTGACGGGAGACATCACCTGTTTGATGGTGAATGGACCATGTCTTCTGGGCGCAAGCTTCGCGGTTGGTTGGTTGGTTCGTAGGTGGCGTCCTTCTAGCCAAACCTTGTCTCCTATCTGATATTGAGGAGTATCACGGTGTTTGACCCATGACCGTTGCACCTTCTGCATTTGTCCTTGTGCTTGTTGTCTTATCTCCTTTAATTGTTCTAATCTTGCTTTGACCCGGGGTATTGGCGAGGTCTTATCTGTCCAATTGGCGCAGGGGTGATACCCCATCAGCAACCTAAATGGAGACTCGCGTGTGGACTCGTTAGTCCAATTGTTGTGTGAAAATTCGGCCAGCGCGAGGTAGTCAGCCCAATTGTCCTGTCTTTCGTTGACCCAAAAGCGGAGGTATTGCTCCAACCATTGGTTGCTTCGTTCTGACTGCCCATCGGTTCGCGGATGGTAAGCGGTGGAAATGTTTTGTTGGATTCCCAAGAGTCGGCACAGTTCTCTTGTGAATTTTGACGCGAACCGGGGATCTTGATCGCTAATGATTTTTGATGGTAGGCCGAACCTTGCCAGTACGTGTTTTGCGTAGAGGATAGCCGTTTCTTCTCCCAATATTTCTTCTCTGCATGGTATGAATATAGACGCTTTTGAACAGTCATGATCTGTGACTGTAAGTATAGAGTCATATCCTCGGGACTCAGGTAGTTTAGTAATAAAATCGAGTGCTACCACTTCGAATGGTGTTGCTTCCATTTTTGGAAATATCGGTTGTAGTGGTGCCTTCGTGTTGTGTGTATTTACCTTGCATCGTTGGCATTCGGCACATCCCCTAACGTAGTCGGCGATATCTTGTTTCATCGTGGGCCACCAGTAGTATCATTCGATTAGTTGCGTCGTTCGATTTATTCCTGGATGTCCATAGATAGGCGGATCGTGATGTGTGGAAATTACTTCTCTAATTTCTTCTTTTGTGCCCGTGACTACTAGTCGTTGTCCTTGATACCACCAGAGCCCATCGGCCTTGGTCAGCTTGTGTGGATCTACCCACTTGTGTATCTTTTGTTCATCTTGTTGTTGTTTAGCGGTAGTGCTTCGTATGAACAGTTTGTTTGGTAGGACCGTGACGCCTTCGTTATCTTTCTCTCCTTGATCGTAATCGGGTCGTCGAGATAGGGCATCCGCTCTTCCATTGGCTGTTCCCCTGACGTGGTGTATTTTGAAGTTGTATTCTGCTAGCTCTAGTACTTCCCTAGCGATTCGTCAACTGATCTTCTGGGGATCTCGCCAATATCGCAGGTTAAGGTGGTCGGAGAATATTCGTACCTTGTATGGCGATCCAGCCAATAGATGTCTCCAGTGTCGTAGCGCTTTTATGATGGCTAACAACTCGAGGTTGTATATGTCATAATTGCGCTCGGCAGCGTTGAGTGTCGCTGAGTAATATCCTACGGGGTGTCGTTTCCCGTCTAGTTTCTTTTGTAACAGTACTGCTCCCACTGCGAATCCTGATGCGTTGACTTCTAGATCAAATTGTTGTGCTTGATCGGCGTGTGCTAGGATCGGTTCTGTGGTAATCCGTTGTTTGAGTGTGTCGAAGGCCGTTTGTTGTCTTGTGCCCCATTGCCATGGTTCGTCTTTGCGTGTTAATTCATTTAGTGGCTTGGCAATGTTGGCAAATCCTCTAATAAACTGCCGATAAAAATTGCAGAATCCAAGGAATGAGGTACGTCCTTTACGGATGACGGGGATGGCCAGTCCCGTACGCCAGAAATTTTAACGGGGTCCATACGTGTTACCCCCTCTTCAAGGATTACCCCCAGGTAATCAATGCTGGACGCGTTGAAGACACACTTCTCTGGTTTGAAGAAGAGGTCATGCTTCTGGGCAACCGCAAGTACGTCGCTGACCACTTCTTGGTGTTTTTTGATTGCGAGTGGGTGACGTTTTGTTGCTATCGCGATGTCGTCCATATAGACTCTGATGGTGGTCCCCAGTGTTTCATGTTTTGCGATAGTTGGTCGATAGATTTCATTCATGAAACTTTGGAATGTGGCTGGTGAATTGCACAATCCGAAGTACATGACCGTTGGTTCGAATAGACCGCGTCATGTTTTGAACGCTGCCTTGTGTTCGTCGCCCTCTTTGATCCTTATGTTGTTGTAGCCTTGCCGGACATCTAGTTTGCTGAATATCTGTGCTCCCCCAAGATCTCTGATGAGGTCATCAATGAGGGGAAGTGGATATTGATTTCGTATTGTCCATTCATTGATTCGTCGATAATCCTGTACAGGTCGTAGCTTTCCGTCCTTCTTTTTAATAAAGAAGAATGACGATGCGTACGGGGACTTGGATGGTCGGATGTATCCCTTTTTGATTTGTTCATCAATAAATTCGTCTAGTGCCGCGTCTTCGGTCCTTGTCATTGGATAGACTTTGCAGTCTATGACGTCGGGGACTCCTTTCTTGAACTCAATCGCGTGATCGCAACTTCTTTTTGGTGGGAACCTCTTTGATTCTTCTTCGTTGAATACCTTTGCGAAGCATTGGTATTCCATCGGTATGTTGACTTGTGTCGTGTATTGTTGGGCGTCGATTGCAAGTTCTACCGCCGATCGTTGCCCGTACACTTGTTCTTCTATCATTGCTATGATTTGTTCCTTGGCATCTTCTGTGAATATTCGGGATATTCTTGTGTCTTTCTTTTCCTCGTTTAGCAGTCATGCCAGAACTGCCCTTTTGTCGCCTGGGTTGATTGTTCGTAGTACTATGGGGAGTTGTTTTTCGTCTATTGTGGCATGTCGCCAACTGAATCTTGGTTCGTATGTCGCGAGCCATGGATATCCCAGTAGTAGGTCTTCTCTTCCTATGTCTGTGATAAGGAAACGCATTTCCTTTTTTGTTCCTCCTGTTTCTTCATTGAGCGTGAGATAGTGTGTGATCTGTCCCGCTTTATTAGTGGTATCGTCAATGTTGTATATGTTTTTGGGCTTATCTAATGCCCTTTGTCCCAGTCCCATTCTTTTGACGAAGTTGGGATGTATGAAGTTGTCAGTGGCTCCTGAGTCCACTAATGCTTTTATGTCGGCCATGTTGTAACTTGTGCAAATCGACACTGGTACTTTCATAGAACGGTAGCGCATAATGTACACAGAGTTACAACGTATTGCCCTCACCCAGGCCGCCGGGTTTAGGCGTTTCCAAAATCCTGTCCCATCAATTGTTGAAGGACCAGGTCCTTTACTTCTTCGTCATCTCCTGCTACTCCTCTGAGCCATTCCGCTGCCTTTTCTTCCTTAGTCGGCGCGGTCTCGGCTACTCGTGTCTGTGTGTTTCGGTTCCTTCGCGGTTGTCGGCAGTCACGACTGATGTGTCCCATCTTCTGACAGTTGTAACACTGTGTTTGACTATGGTCACGTTTAAATTGCCTTTGTATGAATCCTCCACGTGGTGGAAATGGTGGGCGTGGGGGATTATCATTGCGTTTGTAGTTTTGGAGTACGTCTTCTGCTCCTGCCAATCGTCCCTGCACTCGATCTGCGGATGTGTCCATTCGGTCATCGTTTTGGAGGGGTGCTAGCAACTTAGCTAATGCTCCTCCTTGAGCTCGTCCTGGTTTGAAGGCGTCGAGGTTGCCTCTGACCATCTGCATGTGAATCCACTTCTGTTGCCTTTTTAAGGCGGATTCTCTCCATTCTTCATAATTGCGGGGGTCATCGTGTTGATACATTGTTTCGTACAACGCGCGCGGTAATCCTCTTGTGAAATATTTGATCGTTTGCTCGGCGTTGATGCTGTATCCTGTGTGTCGGACGAGCTGCTCGAATGTGGCGATATAGTCGTCAATTTTTCCATCCTTCATGTGTATGCCCGCATCGAGCTGGGCTTGTGCTCGTTCTTTGCTAAGAACGTCTCCGAATTGCCGTTGGAAGGCGTGTAACAGATTTTCCCATAATCTGTTGTCGAATTGGCTGGTTCCTGTAGCAACTTCGTTAACGAGCCACCTGCTTGCGGACATTACCCATTGGTTGACCGCATTTCCTTGGATGTATGTGAGGAACAGCATCGCCTTTTGATACTTGTTTATCATTGCAGAGTGATTGGCGTTGACTCCTGCGTAGACTTCCCATTGGAGAATGAAGGACTCGGCCTGTCCTCTGTTTCCTGTAAACGTTGGTGGCAGGTTACCGATAAATTTATCGTTCCCTCCTTGTCCTTGTTGTATTCCTCCTGGCGGTCCTCCTCCTGGCGGTCCTCCTCCTGGCGGTCCTCCTCCTGGCGGTCCTCCTCCTGGCGGCCTTCTCAATGGGGAAAAAGGTCGGTTATCTGGTGATGGTACCCTGTTCCTATTGAGTTGGAACTCGTAGAACATATCTGTTCCTTCAGGGATGCTGGGTGCGTCAGGGACATCTGGTCCCATGGCTCTGTTGACGGCTTCCATATCTTCTGGCTGTAGTTGTTGGACGTGACCTGTTTGTTTGTTGATAACAAGTCGGGGTGGCGATACTTCTGTTTGAGTAGTCATGTAGCTGAATGGTACTCCTCTGATTGGTTTGGGAATATGTAACTCAGCTGTTTGCGCGGCTAGTGCGTCTACTTCCGGTGATTGCACTGCGATTTCTTCGGGTTCTGCTGCTTCACTTCGTGGGGTGGGCGATCGTTCGCTAGTATGGCTTGATGCAGTCCTTGTTTCTGCTCGCAGTTGAAATTCGGTCCTTGGTGGTTCCGAATCGAGATTCTCTTCTTCTTGACCGTCTATAGGTCCTTGTTGATCAACTGGCCGTGCGTCGACCAGTGGTACGTTTATGTGTAAGTCGTCTGCTGCTGGTCGTGTTGCTTCAAAGTAGCTGTTGGTGTTGCTCCACCTGAGCTCAACCCAGCAACAGCGTTCTCTGTTGAATACTACGGGATGATACCTTTGCGAGGTAGCTGCTTCTGCGTAGTATCCTGTGTTGTTCTCGTTGGATCTTCTGATGTCTGGTACGTGTCGCCACCTTACTCTTCCTATTAGGTAGCGAGTGGGCGCGTCTCATTCTCTCGAGTCGATGCGATAGGGTACGAAGTCCCAACCGTCCTTTGTATTGAGAGTCGCCACGGCGTTCGATTTTTGTAGAGCTTGAAGTTAATGTTACATGCGAGGTGCACGTGAGCCTGACTTAGGCAACGTAATATGAACGCGGTGACTTAACAACCTGTTAACTCTAGCACGAAGGCAGAGTATCGTCTCAACGCGCGAAGGCAGAGTCTTGCTTTGGCAGCAACGCGGTCCGGAAAGGACGAAGAGAGAGAGGAGAGAGAGCCTGCGTATTTGATATGAGAAGTGTACAAGAACTTCCAACTGTCGACCACAACAGTCGACAGCTTCCTTATAACGGTAAGTATCACGCCACTACTACTAGTAACAACGTACAACGCTCGACAAATACTACTACCATCAGTAAGTCGCTCACTAAGAGCATCAGTCATCATCTGTCATCGTATAGTAATCAGTCAGTCATCACCCGTCATCGTACAGTAACCAGTCAGTCATCCTCGTATCGTAATCGTCCTACTATGCCATGTCCCCTGGGTTATTGGCTTAGGTCAGATACTTACTATGACCTGGGACGTTACACAACCCGCAAGCATGGGGTAGATCCGCCAAAGAATGTCCCAGGAAGGACTGGAACATCACCGTCCATCGACGAAAGCCAAAGATGTGTGAGCATTGGAAACGGCTCATGCATCGTAGTGGCCATCTTTCCTAGCAGCGAACTGGTTACGCATATCCCAATATAGCGTACACAATCAGGGTGCTCAAGTGCGGCCATGACATTATCTTCGTAGCTAGGAGTAAGGCTCTCGCCCTCCGAGTCGTCAGCATCCCAATTTATGTAGTATTCAATGATGAGGGGTGTCACGGTTTGA